>BQNB010164407.1:0-14335 GCA_026074375.1 Tanacetum coccineum
TAAAAGCTGTCAAATAAGCTCAAAACTAAAAAATAAGCTAAAACAGCTAAAATATACTAGGAGATGGACTTGTGCACCAATGTTGACATTCTAAAACTCATTTAAAACTGCAGAACTTTGACAGTGAAAAAGGGACTTTAGTTTTTAAAACTGCTACTTAAAAAACTTGGTGGTTTTTTGACTCAAAAGTCAAAAGACCAAGGGGTGTTGACTGCTTAAAGATAAATGTTAGTCGATAAGATTAGGATATCGGGATTCCCAAAATGAAGCTGAGGATTGTGAAGCTCTTGTGATCGAAGGACAAATACCGCGAGCACGAGAGGCTTCAAAAATCCGGGACATCCTGGACAATACAGCACAAAACACAAAACATGGAAAAGGTAAAGACAAGCCTCCTCACAACATAAAACACATACTAGCAAATAGAAAGAAGATAGAATGGATAAGCATGGGGTGCCTCCCACGAAGCGCCTTGTTTTTGTTAACCGAGTCACAAGCTCGACCCGACCCCGAATTCATTGGTCCATGGGGGAGCAAGTGGAAGATAAAATCTTCATCGGACTTTCATTCAAGTGGTTTAGATAAACATTGAATTTTATGAAAGTTCCACTCTTGATGAGATATACCCAGCATAAAAGAATGATAAATGGAGATGCCGGGGTCAAAAATGGTATCTTCATTCCCACAGGAGAGAAGATATGGAGGAGCAACTGTATACGTGAGAAATGGAAGAAAGATCCATACAATATAAGCAAAGAGATGTTCACTTAAAAGTATGAAATCCGTATCCTGGGTGGGATGGGTGGTATGGGTGGGCAAAACATTAGGCACATGAACTCTTGGTTCTCTTGTTGGATAAATATCCCCCACCACATCCATAGAGAAATCGCCCAGCTTGGGCTCAATCTTAAAGCAGAAATGATCATACTTCGGTGGAGATATGATGTGAGCGAGTTCATCAGCGAACTCCTCATGATAAAAATCACTCCTATTGGTAGGAGGAAATGGATTGATCGAAAGATAAAAAATGAACGAATCATATTAAGAAAAATTAGCATGAGTAGTGGTACTGCCACTACTCTTTTCTTCAATATGATCGTCATAGAAGTCTTCATAATCCGGAAGAGAATAATCAGAACGGGTAGTGGTACTGCCACTACTAATCTCTTCTAGATTAAAGCGAAAAGTTTTAGATTCGGTTAAAGAATTATCAAAGGTGTTAGTCTCCTCCAAAAAAAGGTTAAGAGATATGGAGGAAGACTTGGGTCATTAAATATCAGAAGAAGGGTGGGAATATCTTTTAATGCTATTGATGTAGCAATAAGAAGATTAACCCTTCAACAATGTTTCACGAAGAATATCGTCTTTGAATGTTAGACAAATATCATCATTAACAATCCCTCCAACTTCTAGTATAACAATCGACCACCACCTCTAAGCTGACGAAACTCAAGCATCGGGAGGTGATTGCATCGACATAATCAATATTCTCATAAAAATCGTCATCACTCGAAGAATAATCATTATTGGAATCGATGATAGTCTTAGAATGTTCTTTGAAACTTCAAGAGGGGTAGGATTGTTACAAAGAGGCATATCACACACACTGTCGGGAAAACCCTCGGACTCACTTGGGATTGGGACAAGGTCCTCAACACTAGACTTTATTAATTGTCCGAGATTCCGTTGCATAAATAGTGTCAAGATGCTCATTATACCCCCATACTTGAGAGTTAAGGGGCTCATTGGTCGGTAAGACGGGTGCAATTGCAATGGTATAGTCCTCGTCATCATCGTAGCAAATAGGAATCTTCTAATATCAATCTTTAGCCGCTTGCTCCTTTAGCCGCTTGCTCTTCTTCAATTCGCTTTTCTTCTTCCTTCTTTTGTATATATTGACCAACCATATCACGTATGGATGTCAATTGCTCCATAAGCTTATTTTGAGAATTGAAAAGGTCATTTTGATCATTGAAGAGAGGATGATTAATGGTATATTACGGGGGTTGAAATTGGTCAAAACCGAAAGAATTAGAATCATAGCATGGATTTTGCTCATGATAATAGTTTTCATTCATCGGTTGAGATTGAAAAGTTTCATGAGGACCCTCGCAATTTTCACAACAAGGAAATTGTTGTGGGTAAAAATTTTCAAATTGGTCATAACCGAAATAATTAGAATCATAACACGGATTAGGTTCATAATAATTCAACGGTTGACATTGAAAAGCCTCATGCGGGCCCTCGTAATTTTCACAACAAGGATATTGTTGTTGAAAATCATGAAAATCTTGCGGGAAATTAAAGTCTTGATTGTAACACGGTTTTGGATAGATAAACGAAACTTAAGGTGTACAATAGTGACCATAACGAGCATACATAGGAGGTTGTGTAGGTGGGTTGAAAACGTTAGGAGAATCATCAACAAAATTAGGTTTGGAATCATAAGTGAATGAATTCTCATCTCCGGAACAGGATGTCGGGTGAACACTTGGCAAAGTCTGTGGGAACTCAATAACGGTTTGATTGTTGCATGGTTCCGGTTTAGAGATAATCGGAACTCGCGGTGGATAATTATAACCATAATGAGGACCTTTCCCACAAGACTCGCAAGTACATCGTTGACAGAAGATATCGTCTAATGAATCACTACACCCGTAACAACAATGATGGTCAATATGTGGAGGACTTTGTGAAGAATTTTGACCGGGGTCTTGATTGACAACGAATGGCTCTTGATTTTCATTAACAAAGTTAGTATCGTCATCGGATGACTCGGAAGTGTCTTGGAAATCTTGAAAAACTTCCTCCAATGTCTTTCGTATTAGAGCACATTGTCGACAATATAGACCATGAACTGGGTCTCCATAATTGAGACAAAAATTTTCAATTTTAAGGGGTCGTTGAGACGAGTCGGGTACGGGCTCAAGAATCTTGTCTTCAAGACTCCCTTTTGAACAACCACAGTTTTTAGTGTGCACATTTCCATAAGACAAACACTCTTTAATCGCGTAAAGGGGATTCAAACGACGATCGAGTGATGCCATAAGAATTAAACAATTGAGGGTTAAGAAAAGAATTAAATGGATAAGAAGGAAAAAAAGATTATTTTTTGGTTTTTCGAGTTTGTTAAACAACACATTTTATTGGACAAAATACGATACGACAACTTAAACCGATAATTAACTTGTTTCACGGTAGCTCTTTAAAAGAAAACGCACAAAGGAGCAGAGAAGTAGGAAAGCGCGAAGCTATTAAAAACCTTCTCCTTTCGGGTCGTAGTTCCTCGGAACAACCCTTCTTATACCCCTCTTATAGTTTGTTTATCAATTAAAGGTGAGCCGTAGTTCACAAGTGACACAAAGGCAGGTTTAAAATCTTTTGTTCGGGAACTTATTATGATAATGCTTTAGTTGAAAGCATTATATTGATGATGATTTTTATTTATTATTATGGACAATGTTTTTATATTTTTGGTTTTTTCTTTTTTTCTTGTTTTTATTTATCTTATACTAATACTAATAAAAGAAAATGAAAAATATTTTTGTGTTTTATATTTTTATAAATAAAAGAAAATATTCACAAACAGAAAAATTAACTTCACGAGGGAAGGGTCTTCAAACACTAATCGTCAAACAAACACGAAAATCGTTTCACAGCCTCCCCGGCAGCGGCGTCAAAAATTGATTTTTCCCTTTTACTATATATAAATATAAATAAATATATAACAAATAGGATAATAGCAATAATAGTAGTATAGTATTACCGAAAGTATCGGTTTCTCACTTCGTTATCCACAAAGTTTAAAATCGGACCCGGGTCAAAGTCTCCAACGAGGCGTGAATTTAAAGATCGAGTGTCGGTTTGAACAATGCTTGAATAATCAAAGATTGGATTGGAATCCTAATTCAACTTAATAAAATGCAAAAACGAATAAATAAAACCTAAAAAACAAAAGCTAGAAAGGAATTAAACTAAAATAACGAAAACGGGGACGTAAAAACGCGACTTAAAACCCTAATTATTAAAATTTTAATCCTAAAGTGATTTTTTAACTTTTAATAAATCTTAAATGACTAAAAAGTAAGAATAAAGAAAACTAGATCAAAAACAGAGGTGTTTAAGGCTAAAAACGCAAAGAAAACGAGAACAGGATCGAATCCCGTTCTTTAAAAACGAAATCTTAAAATATTAACCCTACGGATGCAAATTTATTTTTCCTAGGTCCTACAGGATAAAAGAAATTTTTTTAAAAAAAGATTAATATTTTTTTGACTTTTATTTTATTTATTATGATTTAAAAACAGTTTTAATGAAAATTAATTATTAAAAATAGTAAACAACTTGTTAAAAATCTCGAAAAATTACAGAAAGTAGTTCTAACTATGAATAATGTAGGAAAAATACAAACTTTGAAAGAATGCTTATAAATAAGCTGAAAATAAGCCTCAAAGGGCTGAAAAGCAAAAGGGCTAAAAGGCCTTATAAATTAAATGGTGTAGTAGAAAACCATATGGCCCTACTGGCGCTACTGGCATTGAGAGTGTGTGTTAAGGACGTGTGTTTATAAAGAGGAGGTCATGGGTTCGACCCCCATGGCCTCTTCTTTTTTAAAAACATTTTTTTTCAAATTTTCTTTTTCAAACTTAAACTACACATAAAAATAAGCAATTTTAAAAAAGACACTTTTTTCTAAAAACTAAAAAATAAGCTGGAAGAAGCACTTATAAGCAGGCAGATTGCTTAAAATTTACTAAGTCAATATATGATTAACTGTTTGGACAATTTAGGGCAAATAAGCTATTGAAAACACAAAATAAGCTAACATATATAATGCCCTACTCCTAATAAACTAGAGGGAACAAAAATAAGCCTAAACTTTAAGCTAGAATAAGCTACAACTGGGCTGCAAAAAGGGACAGAGAACTATATCATCTAAGGCATAAATAAGCTGATCTGATGGCTAATTTTTTTAAGCTCAATAAGCTAACTATCAACTAACTAGGCTAAAACAGATGACCACCTATACCTAGTAAGCTAATGCAAACAAAAATGAGCAAGGGAAATAAGCAACTAAAGGCAGAAAAAGCAAATAAGCATTAAGCACAAATGGGCACAAACTGAAATTTGCAAATAAGCCACAATAAGCTAAACTCTAACCAAATAAGCTACTAGGGCATAAAACTAACCTAAATAAGCTAACCTAATCTAAATGAAACATTCCTAATGGCTGAAATGCTTAAAATAAGCAAATAAGCTCTTTGGGCTAAAACTGCATACCAAAACCTAGGGGGTCACCTTTGGGCTTAAAATTAAGCATTCAATCAGAACCTTATGGCAAAATAAGTTGCAAAATCTTAAAGCCTATGCTAAAGACTAACTAATTCAGCAATCTAATAGTAGTTTAAAAATTAAATAAGCCATGAAAAAGGCTTGAGAAAAATGCAACTTAAACTCAGCAGCTGCTGATTGATGGTTTCTTAAAAGACAAAAGGCTATAATGCAGCCCTAAAATAAGCTACTAAATAAGCTCCTAAGACTAAGGCAAGCTGAAACAGATTAAGATGGATAACTAATGAGCTTATATTAACAAATTTCATTCCTTAAATCTAGCTTATCCTAACCTAAATTAGCTATTGAAAAGAGGAGTTTTAAAACTCTAAAACTGAAACATAGACACTTGGACAGAAATAGGCAAGACACAATGGCCAAAAGCATTATTGAATCTACTACATTCTAAACTTAAAGACAACACTTAGACAATACTTAAAAGGGTTTTTCACAAAATCAATCAAATAAGCTTATGAAAACTGTTATGAAAACACAGTTTTGAAAACTTTTACACAAATCCATAAAATTGACTTTTTTTTTCTTTAAAAACTCAAAAAACAACTTAACTTCACTTAATAAGACTTGATAAAGGAGGCTGAGTGACCCAACCCAATTTAAAAACTTGTTTGACCCGTTTTGAGCTCTTATGCCAAACACCCCTTAAAAAGGGTTTTAAACATTTTGAGACTGTAAAAAGTGTTTTAGGCCTAAACTTTGCATAACCAGGTTATCATTAAGACACACAAACATCAACAAACATGTTTCATCAAGAATTAAGTGATCAAATAGGTTAGAACACATAAACAGTTTTTGAGAAAATTTAAAAGATGATTTTTGCATAAAACTTAAAATTTCATTAAACATGTAAAAAGGTTACAAGGCTTAAAGTAAAATGACAGGATTAAAAATACATCAAAACTTTCATATTAAACTAATCTATAACTACTCCTAGTTCTCCTCTCTTTTGTTCTGTCCACTTTCTATATATAAGCTGATGGGTCTTCAGCTTGTGTGCTTCTTGTGTTTGTTTGGTGAGAGCTTCAAAGTCCTAATCTTGGCCCTTTAATTGCCTTGGCCCCCAATCAAATCAATCCTATCCATCCAAATTTTGTCATCATGCCACAACCAATGAAATCATATAGGATTGCCAACCTGTTTTTGGATTGTTGTAGGTAGGGTGAGGTGTGGGGTTGATTTTTGGGGTGAATCTTGTCGTGATGTTGCAGGGGTGTAAGTGAGAGAGATAGTGAACAGTAGTGGATTAGGGTATGGCGGGAAATTAGTTTTGGGAGATGTACAGGGTAAAAGGTTTGGGAGTTGGGCAACTTTGGTCCCCTGGGTTGTATAAGTTTATTGCAAGAAAGGTCCTTGTAGTGTGAAAGTTTTGGGGACTAGGCAGAAATGGCCCCTAAGGTTATATATGTTATTTGCATGGTTAGTCCTTGTTGGTGTAAGTTTGATGACTTGGCAGAATCAGTCCCTCAACTTATAGCTGGGCTTTTTGCTTTGTATAAAATAGCTTAATGGGTTGACCCGGCCCATTAAATGGGTGCGGGTGGGCCCATTTAATATTTCTTCGTTTTTGGCTTCGGCTTTGACCGTTGACTTTGTCGGGGTTGACTTTGACTTTGCTTTTGACTTTGTCTTTTCACGCTCTTCCATTCCATGCTCGGTTTTGTCTGTTTTTTTGCTTGATTTTTCATCCTTTTGTCAGATATCCGTCTCCTGCACAATATAGATGAAAACATACAAATATAATGTATTTTTGGTACGTTTTTGGTCAATTAAGTCTGATTTTAAAGGTCAAAGGTATGTGTATTTAGGCACATACCAGGTTCATACTTATCTTTGGTATGTGGTTGGACAGGTTTGAAGCAAAGGAGCAACGGCAGTAGATCATACTAGGCATTGATTTTTAAATCATCATAGTGATGTTCATAGCCTAAAACTCTCATCCTATTATGGCTAATAAAATTGGTATCCTTATTTGTTGGAAAATAAGATCGAGTATTTCTCCAGGTTTGTCTTTTCATCTATGCCTCATACTTTATGTATTCGACAATAGTCATGTCCTCGATGTCCTTTTTCATCATCCCTCCAGATTCAGTTTTAACCATGCCTTATGTCTGGTTCCTTTGAGTCAACATTAGGTATTGCTCAATGGTGAGAGTATCGATGTCTACTTCACCCATCATGTTTCTTGAAATATTAACAGACTTTAGTGCTGGAAAAATAACTGAATACAATAAATCAAATTATAACTAATTTTAACTTCCCGGCAGCGGCGCTAAAAACTTGATGCATAAATTGTTTTGAATAATTAATTGCCAAGTTTTAAATTTATAAAATTCGTCTACCGATACACGCACTAATAGGCAAAGAACCCGATCGTATGTAGTGCAGCAGTTGGTAAGTCTAAGGTCGTCCCAAGAGCTAAGGTTACTAGTTCTAATTTGATTTTGTCATGTTTAGAAAAATGGTTTTAAGTTGATTTTTAAATACTAAAGAAAAGTATATTGTTGGGATTCTTGATTTGATGAGACAAAGTGAATAAAAGAATAAAACAAGATGGAAACAAGAAGGACCAAAATTGTCATCATGAAGTTCTACAAGATGTTGAAGAAAATAAAGATTTGGTCAAAATAAGATAAGAATGAATATTAATAAGAAGATAATTAATTAATTCTCTCATTAATATATTAATTAGTTTCCTTGTAAGCCTAGGACTCCTTATGCTATAAAAGGAGGTCCAGGCATTTAGAAAAATACATCGAGAAACATAGAGTCGACTGATGAGAGCCGAATAGTAAAGGTGTGTGTACACCATAGTTAGTAGTTAATTAGTAATAGACATATTATAGATGTCTATGTAGTAGTTAGTAACCCCAAATTATAGTAGTTGGGGTAATAGGGAAATCGTTCAATGAAAAACCTTGTTCATAATTTTGATTGTGTTCTTTATTATTCCGCTGCGTGTTATCAATCATTGTTATTATATCCTAGATGGGCTAATCGATTCTCAACATGTGGTATCAGAGCCTCGTGGCTCTCGATCTAAGATCAACAAGGTTTCACTGATGCTTTTGATTTTTGGTGATTTATTCTTTATCAAGTTCGATTTGTATTGGGGGTTTTGTCACGATCTAGTCTATTCTTTCAAGAGAAATATGAAGGTTGCTGTTGTTACTAATTCTAATTAATAAAACCAATTAAGGTCGGTTACAAGCAATTCGGTGACAAGAGGGTTTTCTATAAACCCTAATTCGGTAAACCCTAATTCGATTGATCATCATAAAGGGTTCACGTTATTGGTATATTCCAGATCTTTGGATTTACATATTCTTGGTTCTGATCCGTGGCTTATACCCTCTTGTGATAGACGTAAATGTTTTCTTGATCGTTCATATAATGCATGCTTCTGATCATGTTGCTCGCTGCCTATGTTTATGTGAATCTATGGAGAGCAAGTTAAGTGATGGTTGCTATTAATCCTGCTGTTGATGTATTGGAAGTGTAAACCCTAAACGTGTGATGTGTTTAGGAATGGCAGAGAAGGATTGTTATTATAGCAATGAGATGTTGTGTAATTGGTTTCGTTACTGGTTGGGCTCAAGTTGTGTTCGTAGTTAGTAGGTTTTATAGTGTTAAAGCAGCAATAAGAGCAATAAAGGTTTTCTTGACACTTTCTTGTTGTTTAAAATGTCACAAAATCTCTTGGGAGGAAGGAGGTTAGTACTGTTCGTGTCTACATTAGTACTGCTGCCAAGGTAAAGTTTGTACTGCTGCTAGAACGTTACTACTGTTATGCTGTAAAACAGTGGGTTGCACATATTGGGTATTTATACATTGAACAGGTATACAAAGAAAGTTATATGCTGCTTAATGGTACTGTCCGCTTATGAAGATAGTACTGTTCGATTCCAATGAATGATAAAACTGTTCATGCACATGTATGATTTATGGAAGTTGGGATGTTTCTGCTGCTCATATACTTTATGATGTTCGTTGGTTTTGGGCTTGATGGGATACAATGATAAAACTGCTATTGGGCTCAAAAGTTTATTAGTGCTGCCAACGAATACCTTTTAGTACTGCTCGAATGGGATGTTTATGCTGCTAATGTATATTTTACTACTGCTTGAGGCAAGAGGTAATCTGTTACTATTGTTTGGACGTATATGATTAATACATTAGTGCTACCTGTTCTATTAAAGCTGTACGAGTAAACATTTGGCTGCCTGGTGATATTGTTATGGTATACGAGTTTTATGGAAGTAGTTTTGGATCCACAGTATATTGGAGGCGGTTGTGAATATGATTCGTAATTATGGATATGTGTTACAAGTTTGGGATTTGATATATTATAGAATCCCTAATTTGTAGGATTTTTATTCGTTTCCACAAATAAACGTGTGACATGGGATGGATATATGAGGATGTGTTTGTTTATTTAATACTGGTCATACGTTTTTAATACTGCCTATATATGGTTAATCCTGCTAGTGTTAAGTGACAGATTAACAACAATTCAGCGACAGATTATGTGTCACTATTTGCTATGGGAGGAAGGAGTCAAGTGCTTTGTGACAGTTTAGCTACGGATTAGTAACAGAATAAAGTGTCGCTAAATGAAATACGTTAGTACTGCTGCACTTGGATTTTAATACTGCCAGAATCGTCCGACATAACTAGTTTGTACCGCTAGCTTTGTACGATATCGGGTATTACACAGTACTTGGTTTTTGGATGGATTTGGATCTTGGACAGAACTATTTTTCAAATAGTTTATTCTTATTGATTTTATGGCTCGTTTTGGAGATTTATTGAAGAGGTGATTACGAAGACAATTGAATATTACTTATTTGATGTTGTAGTTGAGTTTCACAGATGCGTGTTCTTATCATACCTTTTAGCAGGAGGTAACTTGTTCGTGCTTATAAACGATGTGACGAAGACTTGACGAATCTAGCAAAGGTGTGTGATTTTTCTTAGGGTGCTCAATGCTCACATTTGCTATCACTTTAGTCATGTGTCTCATAGAAGATGAGGATTTTGTCAAGAGGTTGCGGTCTACTTATATTTCACAGATTTATTTATAAGTTCGACGTCACGTGGATAGTGCAAGACATAAGACACAAGTTTGGGAGATTCAACTTCTTCATCAAATTCGTTATACTCTATTTTCTTCATCAGTGATCACTACATAGAGCCTACAGAGTTCGAGATTCAAGAGATGGTAAACATATGGGTTTCAGGGGAAGCTTATTGATTAAATGTTTAACCATCTACATGCACCACTTGAGGGGAAGTGTTTCATTACTACTGCTGATCTTTATTACTACTGCTAGTTTATATTTCTACTGCTCAAAGTCATTTTTCGTATTATGCTTCATGGCGGGTATTTTGAGTATTGGAAGGCTGGATTAGTAGTTGTGGTATATGGTTTGTAGCTGTTATGATCCAAGTTGCATTTCTACAGAAGACCCCTATTAGATGATTACAAAAAGGGGAAGAAGATTACAGGTTTATTGATTTGCAGCTTATTATATGTGGTGACATGATACAAAGGAAGCTTGGAAGTTTTGTTTCATTCAGGGAGATGATTACATCTCAACTTCAGGGGAAGCTTTGGCTTTATGATGAAGTTCGTACACGACTTTGTTTGTTTTGTCATCATCAAATAGGGGAAGATTGTTGGGATTCTTGATTTGATGAGACAAAATGAATAAAAGAATGAAACAAAAGGATCAAAGTCGTCATTATAAAACTCTACAAGCTGGTGGAGAAATATGAAGATTTGGTCAAATATTCTACAGGATAATTAGGAAACATATTAATGTGGTTTAATGTAATTTAAATAGTTTCCTTATCTATTGATTTACTTCCTTTGTAAGTCATGATCTCTCCCTATATAAAGAGATCATAGACATAGGTTTTACACATCCATCCATAGAAACATCGACTGATGAGAGTCGAGTAGAAAAGGTGTGTGTGTGTACACCGTAGTTAGTTATCTAGATAGCATAGTCGACTGATTAAAGTCGAATAGTACACCATAGTTAGTTGGTGTAGCCCCAAGTTATAGTTGGGGTAATAGGGAAATCGTTCAATGAAAAACCTTGTTCATAACTTTGATTGTGTTCTTTATTATTCCGCTGCGTGTTATCAATCATTGTTATTATATCCTAGATGGGCTAATCGATTCTCAACAACATGAATTGTTTCAACTATTATTCTTGTTCTCTTGTTAAATACCCTGTAAGCCTTTGACTGAGTAGAATACCCAACAAAAATACATGCATCACCTTTTTCCTTCATTTTATCAAGATTTTCACCATCTCTGACGATATAGCAAAGAGAACCAAAGATGTGAAATAACTTAACTGACGGTTTCCGGGCATTGATGATATGGTAAGGTGTTTTCTCATGTCGAGGAATTACAAGTGAACGGTTTTGAGTAAAACATGTTGTTGCAATTGCTTCAGCCCAGAAGAACAAAGGAACTTTAGCGGCGCTTAGCATTGTTCGAGCAGCCTCAACAAGAGTACGGTTCCGTCTTTCGACAACGCCGTTTTGTTCAGGTGTTCGAGCAGTTGACGTTTCGTGTCTTATTCCCTCTTTTGCAAAGTATGCATGAAGAGTTTTATTAAAGAATTTCGTTCCTTTGTCAGTTCAAACTGTTGTAACTTGAGCATGAAGTCCTCTTTGGAGAAGTGTGAGGAAATCAATGAGAACTCCAGGTGTTTCATCTTTGGACCTCAATAAGTGAGTCCAAGTGTATCGGGAGTAGTCATCAACAATTACGAGAACATATTTCTTTCCATTAATACTTTCTACCCGCATTGGACCATGATATGTGTGAAAACACATATCTATTTTTTTTTATCAAAAATGGCCCTAAAAAGATAAAATTGAGCTTAAAATGCTTAAATATTGCTTGTTTTGTCTTTGTGATTGTGTAGGTACGGATATTGCAAAAATCTCAAGAAAACGGTTAAAACCGGACAAACACGGGCACGGGAACGGAAGAGCACACAAAGAGCTGGGAGAATGCTATTAAAAGTCAACAGTGGTCAACTCAAGTCAGCCTTCAGTCAAGCATGGTCAACACAAAAAGACAAAATCCAAAATTACCAAATTAGTCCCTCATATCTACCAAAATTGCAAAAATAATCCCTAAACCCTAACGGTGTTAACTCTTATAATTATAAGAGTTAACACCCGTTAACCCTTTATAACTAAACCAAACCCGGCCCAAAATCCCTTATAAGCCCAAGTCAACCCTTTTATAAAAGGAAAGGCACGGGAATTGTTGTTATTACTGTTCACCGTCTTCTTCCTTTTACCACGAGGTCAAAATCAAGGGGCAAGTGCAAATTAAGGGCATGGAAGGGTAATTCAAGTGAAAAGGTACATGTTGGCAGAGTTTAACGTCACAAGAGGCTTCCATTGGTCAATTCCCAAAAGGGAATAACATGCGTACAAGGAAGGAAACATACCAAGGATAGATTTTTGCACTAAAAGGAGTACAAAAGAAGCACAGGAGTGTCACATCACGGATTGCCACGTTGGCAATCCGTGTGATCAAAATCTAATCCAATAGTGGATATTGAGCTCTAAATGATTGAAGAAATGAAGAGCCAGGATTGATAGGATCGTGTAACAAACTTTGGCCTAGAAACTTCTCCTAGCAGCTATAAAAAGACTCCTTCACTCTCTCATGATGATGTTCTTTTTTTTCCCGAAAAACATTTAGTTTTCATTAGCTTATGTAATTTTCAGTTTTAAATGTAATTTTTCTCTTTAAACTTTTGTAACTTTCAATTTCCTAAGCAGTGTAATCCGTTTTTAAGTTTTAATAAAATCATCAGTCTAAGTTTTCATAAGCTATTTTCATTATTAAGCTCTCATATTCTCAAATGTTTGTGCTACTGTTTCATAAGCTACTAATAAGCTCATACAAGCTCTTTGAGTCTCTAAGCTCAAATTGAGCTTAATTCATTCATCTAATTTACTTAAATCCTTAAAATCAATAAATTACCCTTGCTTAATGGAATTTGGACTTTTGGAAGATGAGCTTATTTTGGAAGAGCTCATATGGACTTTTACTGGCTTATTTACAATAAGCCAGAGCTTGTAGACAACTTTTGAGCTTAGTTGCCTTTGTTTAGCTAAGGCAGAGGTAAATTCCCTTTAAAATTCAAGTTATTTAGCTTAAATCTTGTAATTGCTTAATTTTAGCTTATTATTTGCTTAATTGTGCTTCTATCTATCTTATTGTGCTTATTGTTCATGTTTTAACTATCTGTTTTTAGCTTTTATAGTTTAGATCCTAGTTTTTCATATTTTGTCTTAAAAATCATTAAGAAAACCAAAAAAATAAATTAAATTAGCATAAGTAGTAGATTAGTATTTCTGGCTTAATTGCTTGTTAAGATAAGCTCATTAGGTCTTTTATAAGTTGTTTGTTATCTGGTATTTAGGATTTAAACTCTTAATTTCTTTTTTATAAGCAAAAATGATTTTTAGTCTAGTTAAGGGGGTGTTTGGCACAGCAGTACTAACTACAAGTTAGTACTGCTTGTGGCCTTTTGGTCTTTAAAGTTTGTTTTAAAACTATTATTTAGGTTTGTTTAAGCTAGTATCATAAGTCATAATAGGATTAATTCAGTTTTCTTGAGTTAAGTTTTCATAGGGTCTTAATCTGTCTAGTTTTAGTTGCGTAATTAGCTTAATTCAGATCTAGTTAGTGTCTTTGCTTAATTTGTATCTAGGTATGAGTTTTAAGAGTGTTAGTAATATAACCATTGGTTTGCATTTTGTCTAGTTTAAGTTTGGTCATAATTGTGTCAACTGCATCAGCAGTTACAATAGCAAACTTCCACTTTCTAGCTTAATTTTTTTAAGGAGTTAAAATAATTTTTAGCTTTAGCTTTTCATAATACAAATAGTTTTTAGGTCATTAATCATCATTTCCAATTTTCTTTTTTCAAATTAAGTTGTC
>BQNB010164408.1:0-14335 GCA_026074375.1 Tanacetum coccineum
GATGAATCAAACAACACATAGACATATTGAATGCTTAAATAAACCCTACTTGATTAAAACATGAGTTGAAGGAAGTACAATAAGGTTTTTAGGCCTTAAAATCGTCCCTAATAGTGGCTAAACGAACTAGGGTTCATACCCTCTTTTAATTCTAAAGTTACACACTCAAAACCCTAAATTCGGGTTTGTATATATAGGAAAAACGTTGTGACGGCGTCGCGTTTTAGTCGTGACGCCGTCATGATAGAGAATATTCTAGATACTGGGCTGGGTCGTGTACTCTGACGCCATCTTGAGATCCAGTGACGCCGTCTTGGTCTTCGTTGTGACGGTGTCACATTGTATTGGTGACGCCGTCTCTAGCTGCTGAGAACATTATCTTGAGTGATGTTGGTGTAGGTTCGTAGTCTTGTCCGTTTCTTCTCCAAATGAGCACAAGTCACGTGTAATTCTTCCAAATGTCTTCCAAATGCGAAATATCTGAAAAGGAATGATTAATTACCTATTTTGGACATAAATGCACGATTTAGGGGGCTAAACGACCCCGAAAAAGTGTATAAATTGACACCTCATCAAATACCCCTACACTTGAGATTTGCTTGTCCTCAAGTAAATAGGCTTTTCTACCTAGACAATAACAATATGAGGGGTCATTTTACCTACTCTTTAAAAATATTTTTCAACACAACCTTCTAGACCTCGTAATTAAAAGCACGGAAAGTATACACTAACACCTCACATAAGTGTTTGGGATTCTCTCTTTCACTCGGATGTATAATAAGTTATAACATATGGGGGAAATGGAAAATCAACACTCATTACATGTCATAGCATATAAATTACTATAGGCTTGGTAAAGGATCAAACCTCCACCGCTAGGTGCAAGCATTATTCATTACTATCTAAGAGGTCTTTTTAAAGGGTTGTGGGGTGTAGGTGTAAGATAACATATGATAGAAACGGAAACGGATGGGATATATTTAGGTGGCTTTGGGTGAATTTGGAGTGGAATGGCTAGCTAATTATTTACACGAATACACGCTGGTTTGGTTGCTAAGCCAAGACTTGGATGAAGATATACAAACTCTACACAACTCTACATCAATCTCTTTCTTTTTATTTTCTCATTTTTTAAATAACATATTACATCACATGGGGTTTATAATACGTACCCCTACACTTGAGCTTTTACATGCTCGATATTTACAATATATCTAATGACCCGATTTGAGGTGGATCAAAATAACATAGAGATCATTTGACAAACATATGGGGGTATTGACTTAACTTTTCTTCCTCATTCTTCCGCGAAATAAATACTACCTTGAATCCCAATCGTCCCAAAACAGTATTTACAAGGATAAGGACTTAGCAACCATGTACTCAATAATTAACTTGGGTTAAACACAATAATGTACTAAAGGCGAGTACGTATAAGGTAGGCTAAGGCTTTTTGGGTGTAACGATTGGTTTAAAGGTGACAATGCTCTTCATTAATAATCTAGAATTCACAAGAAAATTACGAGAACCGTGAAAAAGGATAGGCTCAGAGGGTTGTACTAGGTTATCCTGCACTAATAATGAGTGCATGGCAAGGGTGTGGGATAGTTATATGATCGGTGTGACCATCATAACAATTACAGGTTTAAAACATGGGTTAATCCTAATGCCTCTTATCAAGCAAATCCTAATACTTACTATGCGGTCTCGGGATGCATCACAAAAACAAGTTCTAGAATTTAATATGCTACCGGTACACTCATATGAATTTTACTAACACCAGACATTCCAGAAAAGGCGACAAGGCAATGCATACATGGCCGTAACGACGGAATAGACATGCACGCCTGCAGATCAACCTTAACTCGAACCGGGTAAAGATAAAATCATCTTGGGTTACCAATGATGGGTACCCGAATTCCTAAAGATCTAAAGGCGAACCTCACATTTTTAGGGTGGAATTTTGAGGGTTATTGTGCTAGTCATATAGATTCCTATCCATGAGACGCTATTAATACTCGATTTTCGTCGGTATGTGTCATAACAAATTTTAAATTTAGGTAAAAATCACCTCTTAGGTTATGTTTTAATATATTACCTATCATTTTAAGGACAAAGCAAATGACAAATGAAAAAAATAGTTTCTAAGGCTTATTTTCCCCCTACACTTAAGTTGAACATTGTCCCCAATGTTCTCTAGAAGTACCCGTTGAAACGAATAAAAGGAAAAGAAAATAAGGAAAAGAAACTAGTACTCCCCTGATTTGCTCAATAATGGAAAAGAAACATGCGAAAACTGGTTAAATCGTCTGCCAAGAATCATCCAATGAAACTTCCTAAGAACTTCCAAGTTTCTTCTCATCAAATATAACCTGTAATCAAAGACAAAGAAAACTACACCAAGCATAAAATGTGCGATAAACCAATATACAATATGAATTTAGGGTTTGACTCGATAGATAGGATGAGAGAATTGTTAAACTCATTAGGTTTTTGCAGGTTTATAACGGAAGTATACATATTTTAAATGTTATGCAAGTTTTATTTTCAAAAATAATTAAAAATTTTGAGTTTTCTGGACCTGGGCGTATGATGTCGTCAGGGTTGTTGTGACCCTATCACAGGTGTCGTGGTGACGGCGTCGCGTGTAAATTGTGACGCCGTCTCCATAGTCTGTGAAAACGAAAATTTTGTTTTTTTGATGAAAAATTTCCTGCACTTGATTCTATAAGTTAATTCCTATAGAAATGGCTGCATAAAACCTGAGACTTAACAATTCAATCATATGACGCGAATTAATCTAAACAATTCATTTAAGATGTTTAAATTTGGCTCAAAAGCCAGATAAATTCCCCTACATTTATTGTTTGCAAAATACCTTTGATTGAAATTAAGACGAGGTTAAAGACAATACAAAGCATGATTACAAGATAGTTTAAACATAATAAAACAAAATTTAAAGAATTAAAACACACATGACACTCCTAATTACGGGAAAAGTAAATTGGGTTGCCTCTCAAGAAGCGCTTGTTTTTGTTCGAGTCACAAGCCTGACTCTACCCTTATTTAACGGATAAAGGGGAGGGTTCCCCTACACTTGAGTTCAAGTGCGGGTAATAGTAACGGTACATACCATCATGATAAGAAAGAGCCATACGTTGAGAAATTTGTTGTTGAAGAATAGGCTCAAAATGGTGTGCTTCTAGCATTCTACCTCGCTCTACTTCATTTGGCCTATCGAATAAACTAAGTTCTTTTCCTAAAGGAGAAACTTCCTTAGATTCTAATCCCCAATCATCATCAAACATCTCCCAATTTGAAATATCAACACCTAGGGATGCACTTTTTCTTAATAAATCCGGTTTAAATCCATAATGTTTCTTAGGATCATCGATGCATGAGCGATAATAGCAATACGTATCCTTAGGGTGGGAAGATGCTACGTAAGGTGAAGCCGGTGTATGATTGGTCAAATGATCTACTTCCTTCATCTTAAAACTATCCGGAATATGTGGTTTGATGGGTGGTTCGGGGCCTCTTTCTTCTCCTAGACTTACATCTAAGGATGGACAATTTGGCTGAGGCTCTGGCTCATCAAAACTAGGAA
The DNA here is from genome assembly GCA_026074375.1 of Tanacetum coccineum. NCBI lineage: Eukaryota > Viridiplantae > Streptophyta > Magnoliopsida > Asterales > Asteraceae > Tanacetum > Tanacetum coccineum. The sequence goes on from BQNB010164408.1 coordinate 3,608, forward strand.
CTATTAGCCTCAAATATTGAGTCGAACAAGGAAGTTCGTTCATTAAGAATATTAGGTCTCAGTCATTCAATTATGTAACGTTGTAATAGGCTAGAACGGGTAAACGGGCTCGTTTATGTAAGCTAATCGGTCACGTGTATCGGGAGTAAGCCTAAGTAATCCTGAGCCCGGCCCGTAGAAATACCATAGGCATGTAAGCCTCATGGTTTAACTATAAATACCCATCTTCAAAGATGGAGAGGGTGTTGGTTCACTTTGTAATTTTCACTAGTTAATCAACCATTCTTATTTTTCTCTCTACTTTCCCTCTCTTGTTTCTCTTTCTAAACTTCTTCTCACCTTCTTTCTCTTTTTCTTCTTGATTTCTTTCTTTAATTCGTGTACAAGTATGAAGTGAAGTGATTACTTTTGTTTCGACAAGAACTTCCCTATTACTAAGAGGAATGTCATGATCATAAGTATTCAAGCCTAAATCCTTTAGTTGTGTTTCGTCTAAAGGCTCTACCTCTATCAGGGTTCTTATAGTCTCTTCTACTTCTTCCGGGTAAGTCACGGGTGGTGTGTATTCCTCAAATGATAGGAAGACTTGTGGGGTACTTTGTGGGTCTGGATTTTCTACCTTATCCCATGTTATACCTCTATGCATCTCAACCCAAACATCCTCATTTCCAAACAATCTTTTTGCTTAAGCCTTTAAATTTGCTATTTCTTGTTCAAAAATAATGTTTGGTGGGTTTTCCTATTCTTTTTGGCCTTGGGCGAAATTTTCTATGGCTTCCCATGCTTCTTTACCACTTAATTTCTTAAGGTTCCCGTCTGCTGCAAAGTCAAGGTCCATTTGAGTATAGTCATTGACATAATCATAAAATAATTGAGTAAGGGACCATAAATCGAGGCCATGATGAGGGACTATTTGGATTAAGTTTTTGAAACGAGTCCACACATCGTAGATAGGTTCGTCTTGATGTTGTTGGAACACCAAGGTATATCTTTGGAATGGGAAGGTTGTGGTTCGTGGTGGGTTTTGAAAGGGTGTGGTAGGTGGTCTTTCGTATATCATGATGATGAATGAAAGAGTTACAAATAAAAGGCACAAAGAAAAGATAGACTACAAGAAAGCTAATATGCAGAAATTAAAGTCTCACTTGAAAGGATTCAAGCGAGTAGAACTAAGTTAAACTATGATCAAAACCTAACTATTCCCCAGGCGGCGGCGCCAAAAACTTGATGCGGTCGTCGTTAGACTTCAACAATAATTTTTACAACTCCTTAGGCAGAGCACCTAATCGATGTAGTAGTAGTAGTATAGGGCAAGACTCGGGGGTTGTTATCGTTTCGAGGAATAAGATGGGAAGGCTTGATCACGGTCTAACAGAATTCTAAGGGTTAAGAAGATTATTTTTATATTTTTATGTTTTATGAAAGCAGGTAAAATCATATATTTGAGAGGAGGTTTGGTTTTAGCTATTTAAACTAAATATAAATCTACACTACTGGTGATAACAATAAGATAAAAGACTGTGTTTATTTAATCATGTATTACTCCCTAGATTGCTTCTCTTAGTGTTGTTGCCTTGTCACCCTTGTGATGATCTGTGTAATTATTTCCTAAGTCATGAATGAATTACACGAACCCGCCGTCTACTTAGTATTCCGCTAGAGCAACGCACAAGTAAGGTAGTATGAAGACTATTACAAGGCCTCTAGGGGTACACTAAGTGCATGTGAAATATATTAAAAGTGGATCAACCATATTAGGGGCCAAGGTAGTATGAAGACTGTTACCCGATGGTATCCTTTCTACACAATCATGTTTTCCTAGACATATCAACAGCGATGCAGACAAAAGCTGGTTTTCTAAGACCTAACATGCACATCCATCACAAGAAGCAACACCACTAAGATCTACATTATAGGTTTCATACAATCATAAATAAACACGTTGTGACGGCGTCGCGTTTTAGTCGTGACACCGTCATGATAGAGAATATTCTAGATAATGGGTTGGGTCGTATACTCTGACGCGGTCTTGAGATCCAGTGAGGCCGTCTTGGTCTTCGTTGTGACGGCGTCACGTTCTATTAGTGACGCCGTCTCCAGCTTCTGAGAACATTATCTTGAGTGATGTTGGTGTAGGTTCGTAGTCTTGTCCGTTTCTTCTCCAAATGAGCCCAAGTCACGTGTAATTCTTCCAAATGTCTTTCAAATGCGAAATATCTGAAAAGGAACAGTTAAGTACCTATTTTGGGCATAAATGCACGATTTAGGGGGCTAAACGACCCCGAAAAAGTGTATAAAATGACACCTCATCATAAGAAAATAAATTGTCCCAAAACAAAACCATATTTCGCACAGTTAAAAAAAACAGTTCAAAACACATTTAAGTATCATTTTCCCCTGACGGAAAAGATTTAAAAAGTAGGGATACGAGAACTCACCTCAACAGATGAAGATAACCGCACAGATAATCTCTACACAACGCACAACGGATCAATAATCTCTACAACGCACAACGGTACCCGACCACGACCTAATCATTTATTTAACCTTATTAATATATTGTACAAAATTGACTTATTGTACAAGCGTTTGTCCTTACTCAGACAAAAATCCTTGTTCTCATTACCAAACCTTTATTCTCATCACAAAACCCATTTTCTCATTTCAAAACCCATATTCTCATTACAAAACCCATATCCTCATTTCAAAACCCATATTCTTATTACAAAACCTATTGTTAGCCTCAAAATAATGAGTCGAACAATGGAAGTTCGTTCATAACTATATTAAGTCTCAGTCATTAAATAATTATACGTTGTAATAGGCTACACGGGTAAACGGGCTCTTAAATGTAAACTAACCGGTCACGTGTATCGGGCGAAAGCCCAAGTAATCCCGAGCCTGGCCCGTAGAAATACCAAGGCATGAAAGCCTCTTGGTATTAAGTATAAATACCCCTCTCCAAGTATGGAGAGGGTGTTGATTCTTGTTAATTCTCATATTGTAATTTTGCAAGTAATCATCCAACTCTCATTTTCTCTCTACCTTTCTCTCTCTAACTTCTCTCTACAATTCTTCCAATTCTTCTCATCTTATTTTCTTGTTCATCATAATGAAGTGAAAGTGATTAAGGGTTACCGACATTTGGTATCATTCGCCACGGGTGGGTTTAGTTTTTGTTAGTTTTTCGTTGTTGTTTCGTGTTTGTAATTTTTTTTGGAGTTTCGGTTTTATAAGCTTAGTGGTTCGAGTTTGTTACTTGGCTTAATAGCGTGTCCTCGTGGTTCTTTCATGCGTTGCTAAGTCATACGCACGTTCAAAAGAAGATAAAAACGTCCAAAGTACTTGTTTGGATCGAACGAGCATCATTCGAAGATGATCGAACGAGTGAACTTCTATCAAGGATCGAACGAGTGACTGCTATTTGGATCGAACGAGTGAACTTCTATTTGGATCGAACGAGTGAACTTCTATTTGGATCGAACGAGTGAACTTCTATCAAGGATCGAACGAGTGAACTTCTATCAAGGATCGAACGAGGGATTGTTAGCTTGGACCGAACTAGACTTTCCTTTGAGGATCGAACGAGTCTCATTCTTTGAGGATCGAACGAGTCTCATCCTTCGAGGATCGAACGAGTGGTGTGTTTGGATCGAACAAGGACAATCGAACTAGTGAAATCACTTTTGGATCGAACAAGAGGACTCGAACAAGCGGACTCGAACGAGAAGAACCGAACGAGCGGACTCGAACGAGCGGATCGAACGAGCAAATTTTTTTTGGACCGAACGAAATTTTTTTTAGAAAACTTGTGTGACGAAAAGGGTTTCAGTAAAACAGCCATAACTTTTGATCCGTAAGTCCGTTTTAGGCCCGTGACCTCTCAAATCGAAGAGAAAAACGAGACGGATCACGCTGTAACCACCCTTTAGCTGGTTAAGGATTTTTCGAAGCCCAAAAACATCGTTTTCTATGATTTATTGACACTTTTCAGTTTTTTTGGAATTTTTCGCCGCTGATTCCGAATCAAATCATTCACGGTTTTCTATTGATTCTGTAAAATCCCGTTAATTCATTTATCGGTTTTAATCATAGACGTGTAAAATCCCGTGAACGTGAATTGCTTACACAACCACAACTTCAATCACATCATATCCACTTAAGATCCAACAAAATCTTTCACACTTCATAATTCATAACTATTCATTCATCATGTCTACTCCAGTTAACACATCCTCCACAGATAGCCAAATGCATAACAATATAATGGCAGCTGGTTCAAAAGAGCGTCCACCGATGCTTGGACCAGGAAGATATTCTCAGTGGCATTCGCGTTTTCTACGATACCTTGACACTAAATCGAATGGTGAATATCTGAGGAAGTGCATCTTTGACGGTCCATATTTACCTACGAACGTACTCATTGCAGCAGTTGAAGCAGCAGAGAACATTCTACCAGTAGCTGCACATGAAGAAGTAGAGACAATACACAACATGACAGCAGAGAACAAACTTTACTTTCAAGCTGAAAAGGAAGCTATTTTCTTGATTCTGACTGGTATTGGGGATGAAATTTACTCAACTGTTGATGCATGTAACACAGCTAAGGAGATGTGGACAGCCATTGAAAGGCTACAACAAGGGGAATCGTTGAACGTACAAGATGTGAAGACCAATCTATTTTGGGAATTTGGGAAATTTACTTCTAGAGATGGAGAATCCATGGAGTCTTATTACTCCCGGTTTTATAAACTGATGAATGAGTTGACAAGGAACAACTTGCAAGTTTCACCAATGCAAGTGAATGTTCAATTTCTTCAACAACTTCAACCAGAATGGTCAAGATTTGTGACAGTTGTCAAGCAGACAAATTTCTACAATACACTCAACTCGCGATTCCAGAATCCGTGAACACACTGATTCAACACATGGAAGTCTGTTATGAAGTCCGATTGCTGAAAGAAAGCAAAACAATAAACGAGAGTATAACAGCTGGATGGAGATGAAGACAGATTTCAGACAACAGAGGATAAGTTGATACGGAAAAGCAGTGATGCTAAGTTTTGGGTTAACACAGAAAGCATTTTGGACATGAATCCAAGAGCAGGATACAAGCAGTAGATCAGGGAATGATGCACATGCTGATGATGCAGATATCAAGAAACCCATATATGGAAGACCAATGGTTAGAAGGTACAAACAACTGCTGAAATCAATTCTTTGCTACTAGGACAACACATACGACAACCTAATTCAATAATGAAGGAAGGTTGACCAGAATGTTGAACAAACTACAGTCCATGACACATGTCCTTTGCCAGCTAAATTCACTGATAACCAAACAACTGAACTCTCAAATCAATCTCTTGAATCTGAAAATATTCGTCTCAAAAAGACCGTTGCCTAATTTCAAAAAGATTTTTTAAGAATGGAAGCACATTGTGTTAATCTTGAACTTAAATATCAAAATCAAGCTTTAAAAGAAGGGCAACATGGTTAATTTTTGAAAGTAACAAGTAATGAAGCCAAGGTTAAACATGACATAGATGTAATTGAAACAATAAACATCGAATTGGAACATAAAGTGGCTAAGTTACTTGAGGAAAATGAGACTTTGAAAAGACATAACAAAGAAATGTTTGATTCTATAGCAATATAAGAGCTAAGAACATAGAACACCACAGCTTCTTTGATTTTGCAAAGAATGAATAAATTCAAAGCTAAACTCAAGAAAAAGGGTTTGCAATTGCAGCATTAAAAATGAGTTAAGGAAATTAACAGGAAATAGTGTGAATACTAAGTTTGCAAAATCGTCAATCTTAGGGAAACCGGCTTTACAACCACGTAGAAACCAATCAGTTGTTAGACAACCCCGACTGCGTTTTAAGTCTGAAACGCCTAGTCTTTCAAGCAACGGTTTTTGCCTCCAAGTTGATGTCAATAACGATTTGTCAAAACATCACTACACACTATTTGCCTAAGGAAAGAGAATTTTGCTGTTGCAAAACCTTCAGTCACACTATTGCACCTGGCTCATAATCTAGGTATAGCTTCAAATGACATGGTCATAATCACTACCTCGAGGAAGCTCAAAAAAGAACACAAGAAAAGCTGTAAGGAAATTCAGAACCGTAGTGTGATGCCTTCTGCTAGATCACAAAGCACAGCAAATAGTAGCAAACCAAAACCTAGGATCAATAACCAAAAGTCTAGGAATTGGCCTGCATCTAAGAGTAGTTGCGTCACGACAAAGACTGTGCCCATAGCAGAACACTCTAGGAATTCTAGAAGTTTTTCTGACTCCAAACATTTTGTTTGCTCAACATGTCAGAAATGTGTCTTTAATGCAAATCATGATTCTTGTGTAACAAAATTCCTGAATGAAGTCAACTCACGTGCTAAGGTTCCATCCTATAAGACAACAACGAGATACAAACCCGTAGAGCAAACAAGTGTTGCAAAGAAACCAGAAAGACAGATCCCAAAAAGACACAAGTCTTCAATCAAAAAGACTTCCGTTGTCCATGAGAAAACAATGACTCCTAGATCTTGTCTTAAGGTAGAAACCGATCGGGGTAAAAATATTCAGACATATGCTTGTCTTAAGGAGGTTGGTTCCTACTAAGAAGATATTTCACTGTTCTTCCCAGCACAACCAAGGTTAACAGTGAACCCCTAAAAAGGGGTGGTGCAAGGATGAAGATGAGATCTCGATAAAACCGAGGTATGGATCTGTAGGGAGCAAAGCAGAGTCGCGATCGATGGTTACGTGCAGTGAGGGCGGTGACGAGGTGAGGTAGGCTAGATGACAGCAGCATCAGGAGGTAGGCAATGGTACAATTGGATTGGAGGTGGACTCTGATCTTGATATTTCTAAATCTCCACTTCGCGTAGCACCAGTGAAGGATCTCTTTAGCGTCTCTGGTATCTCTCAGTGACTCAGTCGTATTTCTATGCTTGCTAGAACACACAAGCAACACTGACTGAGTCAGTCTGACACTACGACCTTATGTGAGTGCGAGCCTGTGAGTAGATGTGTCATGGCAATATGTTAATGTAGCCCAAGGATTTTTCATCTGATGCATAAGCAATGACCTTCTATCATAACATTTCAAAACTCGAATTCCTACCACAGCAATGACTGACAAGTTCAAACTTGTTCCAAAAGTTGTCTCCAGCAGACAAGACCAGCTAACATCACGACAAGAGTTGGAATTACTATTCCACCATCACATAAACAAAGCTGAGTCAACATGTAAAATATATTTTTATAAAACAAAAATACGAAAAATATATGAAATTTCAAAAAGAAAATACAAAATAAAAAAAAAAATCAGAAACCTGTTTCAAAAAAAACAAATATTCTTCTCGACATGTTCTCTTGAATCGATAACATATACGAACCTAGAAATGTTGAATTAATATCGACGACGGGCGTAGTAAATGCAGTTCGAACAGGAGTTTATCAAATGCTTTCAAACAAGTCATTTCTAAGTTTTCTTAATGGCTTTGGCAAAATCAGTATGTAAACCCAAGACTTCAAATAAAGAAAGTTTACTATAAAGCTAACTTACCTAACAACGAGAAATCAACTTTATTCTCGGTCTTTGAGCTTTCTTGTATTAAAGACATTCAAAGTATTAAGCCTCAAGAGAAAAGGATAGGTACGCATAAGTGCGCTACCCTTAGAGTTGGAAGAAGAAGTCTTCTAACATTATATGTTTTTCCCAAAATGTGAACACAAAATTTGTCAAGAATTTCTCACTGACGATTCCATAATCTTTCAAACTTGAGTGGTACAAACACTCCATCTTATCAAGGGGAGTTTCTTGAAAAACCAAAGTTCAATGAGGTTGTGGATACATCATCTCCGACCATTCTTATGTATTACAAACCTTACCCAAAAAGTCTCTTACTAACACCAAGATAATAATGACAATTCAAATAAATGATAGTTAGCAAATTGACTAAATGTTCAAACCTCAATTTTATATCAATTTTACAACATGGTATCATTTTTATTGTGTCAAACATATTAAATTGAGGGGATCAGATGACACAGTTCCAAATAATTTCAGCTAAGCTTCAACATTTTTTTCCCAGCCTTTTCAGACATAATTTTAATCACACAGTATTTCAAAATCTAAGTGACTTAGAATTTAAAATAAGGGGAGAAATGTAATTAAAATATGATCTAAAAGACTCAAAGTGCTATTCGAAAAAGGTTTTATGGTTACGATCTCATACCCTACAACATCTTATTTCACGACGATTCTGAAGACATAAGGTGGTAAGGTTAGGTATTTGTCCTATGATCCAACCAGAACCGGAGGGATCTACCCAAGGACACTCCATAGTTAGAAATAGCAGTCCTTAGGTATGATTAGAGATGAATGTGTATAAGGGAAGAATGCCGACTAAGATTGAGCTAACACTGGAACAATCACAACAAGGTGTTAGTAATGACGTCTTGGTAAGCATTGAAGGGGTTGAAGAATTAAAAAGAAATGTATGGAAAAAGGGTGAAAAGAATGAAGCCCTCCACACAACTTAGGCAGAAACCGGGTCGATACATATGCTGTCAGAATCACAATGTTGATTGCTGACATTGAAGACGACATCATGGACCCAGTGATGCAATGCACAACCCTTCCCAACCATTCGGGTTTCTCTCAAAAGAAACTTGTCTCATTTGTCACGGAGATACACACGACTTCTATTGACTTTCTCACTCCGAGTTAGTTAATATTGAATAGGTGGTAGTCTGCTCCAGCCTCCGATTACTAAAACCAAAACGCACTAATCGAGTCTAGAGCCAAGAGATCATCAAATAAATTCTCATAGACACATTCCATGACAAACACTTGTTGAACATATTATGTTCACAACGTTTAACAAGAGCCCTATGCATAATCCTTGTGATTTTGCCAAACATCCGAGTGATACTTATGTTACTTCACAATGAAGATGGAAATCTGCTGAGCCAGCCATCTAACAAGCCTCTTGGTAGGTGACTTGCGAGATTCTATATTAATCAAGCTTGTGTCAACTGAAAGAAACGATGGTGCGATCAATGTGAATCAAACATGTTCCAGGAAAATGAATTGATTACGCTTAATCATAAAGATAGTAAATATCTGACTCACTCTTACCGGGTTGTCCTGCTTTAAGACGTTCCGTAATGAGAACAACAAGCATGGTAAATCGAATACTATGTTTTAGAGGATCTTACGTTTTGAGCTGGAAACCCTGTCAAGGAGATTCTTCTTAAATTGAATCTACTTGATCACAGGTACAATATTTTCCTTAAAACGGTCCTACGAACCGGAGGTTAATCTAACCCAAGATCCGGACGAATGACAAAGGCCCATATTCGTGGGGGCCCCCGCATTGATAGAGTCTAACTGTTTTTATTGAGCGGAGGGATGGACATAAAGATGGAGATGTTTTGACGTTGGCCTCATTCCAGCTGGAGTCGAATTCAATACCACAGCTCATTAGCCAAAACTACATAGACATTCTACAAGCATCAAGATTCAAGAACATGAAAGCTCAAGAATTAAAGACAAAGGTCTTCCGCAACAAACTCCTATATACAAGATCTTCCTTCAAAGATATCAAGTCTATCAAGGGAGATTGTTAGCAAGCTTTCAAAATGATGCAAAGTGTGAGCATGTTGGTCAAGACACAAGATCGCAAGGTGGCAAAGACGATCAAGATGAAAGGATAAAGATTTAAAGATCTCGGACGAAAAAGACAAAGTCAAAAGACAATGACAAAGGCTAAAGATCAAAGATCACAAAGCATGAAGGAACAAGCCTACAACGTAGACAGAGACAAAGATCACAAGAGCTCAACGACAAAAGCAATCTCATTGATCTCATGAAGGAGTGTCACAATGAACTCACTTCGGGGGAGATTGTTAGCCTCAAAATAATGAGTCGAACAATGGAAGTTCGTTCATAACTAATTTTAGGGGTCTCAGTCATCTAAATAATATACGTTTTTAATAGGCTACACGGGTAAACGGGCTCTTAAATGTATGGTAAATCTAATACATATGTGTTAGAAGATCCTACGCTTTGAGCTGGAAACCCTGTCAAGGAGATACCCCTCTCCAAGTATGGTATTAAGTATAAATACCCCTCTCCAAGTATGGAGAGGGTGTTGATTCTTGTTAATTCTCATATTGTAATTTTGCAAGTAATCATCCAACTCTCATTTTCTCTCTATATTTCTCTCTCTAACTTCTCTCTACAATTCTTCCAATTCTTCTCATCTTATTTTCTTGTTCATCATAATGAAGTGAAAGTGATTAAGGGTTACCGACACCCATATTCTCATTACAAAACCCATATTCTCATTACAAAACGTTTTGATATCATGGTTGTGTGGTAACTACGTAAATCAACTCGATGCACTTGGGCTAAGTGCGACACCAACTCGCAATACTCAAAAATGTACCCAACGACTAAAACGAAACAACTGACCAAACGGTTCGAGGAAGTCCGACGAGAAGTGAGTGAATCTCAAAGATCCGAAATAAAAGGATAAACGTCTTCGTAACGTTAACACACACACACACACACACACACACACACACATATATATATATATATATATATATATAAATAAGAACATTTTATTATTTTCGTCTTTTTATCCGGCTAAATGGGTAAGTATAAAATCTTGTCATCTTAGTATTTTTACGTTTGATCGTTAAATCTT
>BQNB010164410.1:0-14335 GCA_026074375.1 Tanacetum coccineum
ATAATTCAAAATTGTTGAGTATCTTTTTTCTTGTCTTTCTTTTCACCATGTTTGCTTCTTCTTCTTCTTCCACTAATATTCACAAATGCCATAAAAAACAGAGCGAAGCTTTGCTTCTCTTTAAACATAACCTTTCATACACCAGTTACACATTTAGTCCCCGCTGTACAGATTCTTATCCAATAATGATGAGCTGGAACACAAGTACAGATTGTTGTATTTGGAATGGAGTCACTTGTGACAACTCCACCGGTGACATCATCGGTCTTGATCTCAATTGCGGAATGCTACGTGGTACCATCCATCCTAACAGCTCCCTCTTCAACCTTCCTCACCTCCAAACACTCAACCTTGCTTACAATGATTTTACTGGCTCCCAAATTCCCAGTGAAATAGGAAGGTTTTCAAATAGTCTCACTCATCTCAACCTCTCTAATTGTGGGTTTTCTGGCCAAATTGATATGCAAACATTTCAACAACTCACTAACCTCACTGTCCTGTTCCTTTCATTTAATAATTTTAGTGGTGAATGGGAGTTGGATACATTGTTATCAAGCCTCACAAACCTTGAATGGTTAGATCTCTCATACAACGGTTTGTCTGTTACAACAAACAATGCCAATCATTATGTCAATCCTGGTTTTCGGTTCTTAAAATTGGCCTCTTGCAATGAAACAGCTTCTGGTGTTAGATCTTTCTGGCAACGAAATTCATGGCCAAATTCCTCATTGGGCAGGGGAGATAGGAAGGAATGAGTTGCGTCTTTTAAATCTCTCACATAATTTCATCACAGGCTTGCCACAATTTCAATGGTATAGACTGAGAGAACTTTACCTGCAGTCCAACTTGATTGAGGGGCCATTCCCTCCATCAATTTGCAACATGAACCATCTATATGCTTTGGATATTTCACATAATAGCTTTGATGGGGTGATTCCACAATGTGTGGGAAATATCACTGACACAGCTTAACAATGATGGCTTTGGGGAACAATAGCTTTCAAGGAACACTTCGCAAATGTGATACGAGAATTACAAGAAATAAGGGGCTGATTTTGAATGGAAATCGGTTAGAAGGAGGAGTGCCACGTTCCTTGTCCAAATGTGAATCCTTGAAAGTACTTGATTTGGGAAACAACCACTTGAATGGTACATTCCCTGGTTGGTTAGGAAAACTTCGTTTTCTGCAGGTTCTTGTCCTCAAATCAAACAACTTTCATGGAAACATTCAACCCTCTTTTGCTGTAAAATTCCCATTCCCACGTCTTCAAGTTCTCGACTTATCTCATAATAGCTTTGTAGGTCAACTCCCTACAAAATATTTTCAGAATTTCGATTCCATGAAGAATGTGGTGAAGGGCAACACAGAACCACAATATTTAGACATGGGTGGTAGAATGTATTACTCGTTCGTAGTTGCCATGAAAGGGATGGATCGAGATGTTCCAAGACTCTTTGTTGGCCTAACTATTATTGATTTATCAAACAATTATTTCGAAAGTGGAATACCAGAAATAATCGAAAATTTAGAGCATTAAAAGTGTTCCCCAAAACCTTCCCACAATTGTCTTAAATGGTCGAAATCCCAAGCTCTCTTGTAAATTATCAGAGAATGAATCAATTAGACCTTTCTTGGGAACAAACTCAACTTATTTCCTTATTTTTATACTATAAAGCTTATTGTATAAATCCAATGGTGGCAATGGGATCTGAGTTCTAGTGTTTGTTACCGAACTGAAACATATGCTTCTCATTAGTATGAATCATAAGTTGCAGGCTTAAGAGAAATTTGCAGTAGAAATGAATGTGTGTAAATGAAATCATTATTAATAATAACATGTGTGTTAGTATATCTAATTTGAACATCTAATGTGTTCTTCTTCTGTTGCACATACCAATTGTTCAAGAATGATCATAAGTTGAGGTACAAGTTTGACTTGTTTACTTCTGAATCGGTTGATTCAAGTTATGTTTAACTGACACGAGCCAAACTAAAGGATTAGAAAACTGAAACGGGTTATTAAGAGAGGACTGCAACTTCACCGTATGTACCTTTAGCACACTATTTGCATCTACATTCTTCATAAAAGTGAATTTTTTTTTATATCCAAATAAACTTCAGTTACAATTTCAAGCTCCTGACGAGTTATGTAAAATATAAGACCGTATAATTGTCAGTGTCCAAAGATAGCCAAATATTGTTGTACAATGTATTTAACAATACCTGGTTGTCTAGGAAATTTCTTCCATTTCACCATTAATTCTTAAATCAATCAAATTACAAAACAAAATAGTACAAACTGTTGAGAGTTAAAAACTACATCATCTGTTTGTTGAATTTTTGATTGTGGTGGATTTTCGAAAATGTCGAATAAACGCGGGACATCACATGAATTGAATTGAGTGATTTGAGTAATGATGATTGTGAGGAAATTGTGGATGAATTGTTGAATGATAGTGATGATAAACCTGTGAAATATTATCACTAGTAATTTGGGGATGGATAGTCTACAACAGGATTCATGTGAATTGAAGAGTGAGGAGTTTGTGATTTTTGATGAGGAAACTGTAATAGAGGGTAGTAAGAAATGGGAATTGGTAGTGTGATAAGTAAAAGGAATGATAATAAGAGTGTTTGGGGGAACCATAACGAAACTATGTTTGGCAAGAAAGGAAGTGTAGAAGATCTGTTTGGAATTCTGTGTGAGGAAATTAGAGCAAAAATGGTATCCATTACAGTCAAACAAACTGCGAAGGTCTTAAGAGCTGAACGTGTATGAATATCAAGTTTGCTAGAAAGCAAAATGTTCATAGTAATGGTTCTCGATAGCTGGGTATGTTGTTTCTGGAATATTGATGGGTTTTGTCTTTAGATGAATATGGGAGTCAGAGAGATGGTTGGGCCTCAAAGGTTTAGAGTGATGCCTCTCATGGATGTCAGTTTTCCTCACTGTGAGGTAACAAGGCTATTGTCATTAGTGATGCCTCTCTTGGATGCCCTGTATTTTAATCACTGTGACGGGAAGCTGCAGTGGTTTCTCTAAGCCTTCAAGAAGGAAATGTAGCTAATATGGCAAAGTCTTAGCAGTCATGAGGCCATTCTATTACTGGTTCATTCAGTGCCTTGTCTGTTAGTTTTGTTATATTTTGTTTTGATGTATTTGTCTCACAATAGGATGTAGGATCTTCAGCATGTTTTGATCCTATTTCATCTTATAAAACATTTTATTTGAGTTAGTAATATATCTTCACAGTTTCACCCAAAAAAAAAAATGTGAATAGCTCAACCTTTATAAGCAAAGACAACATTCAGCAACCATTTTGTTTGAGAACAAAGATGAACGGGACGAAAAGGGTTAGCTGGTTTGGTAACCTATATGTATTTGTTGTAAATATATTACGTCGGTTAAAATTTGTTATAATGTGATTTTAATTATGCAGTTGCAGCTGATGTGGACTTTGGTGACATCGATTTCTATAACTTCAGTCTAGGCTTTGACAGATGTGCAGGATTGCATTTCCATAGCAGATTTTGCGATTGCCAGAGCATCCAAAATGCAGGAGCTAACCTGATTTCTAAATTTTTTCCAAATACAGTAGCTTGCTAAAAACAATTTTTTTAGTATTTTTGATATGCAAATGCGATGTTTAAACTTTATATAATCTTCCCCTAAACGTAATCCCAAACACCCTCTTAATTTTGCAAGTGATTCGTTGTAACTTCCATAAATTGTCTTAACACGAGGTGTTATTACTTGTTATTCTGCAGAAACTTAACATGGGAGGTGGTGACGGGTTTATTGCAGAAGATAACCATATATGATATATTCATCTAATGATCTTGCTAACTGTGATATCATTTTGTTGTTGCATTAACGTCTGTGTGAACATTTGCAGGCGAAGAAGATGACAGTGACACTGAAGAAGAGGCGAAGGAAGAGGAAGCTATTGACAAGAAGGAACTTGCACCACCCGTTAGTAACCAAGTCAAGGCAACAACTTGAGCTAAAGATTTGGTAGTTATGGTATTTTTTATCAACTATAGATTCAAAAGCTGACGTGCAGTGGTGATCTAGTGGTGTGGTTGACATCAGTTATAGTCCGTACTAGTTTATCTTGAAATACGATGCCGGTTGCTAAATTTTTATTAAAAGTTTCATCTTTTCGACATATGCTGTGATGTTATTGGCTAGCTTGTGTGTTTTGTCGATCTCATGACATCTTATGCTAATTAACGTAAGCTGTTGTATCCATTATCAGCTTATGTGCTAGTTCATGTAGCGATATTGACAAGAATACCAGTATACAGCCAAGAGTATAATATTACCTATTTTGGTTGAAAAATACACGTACACAACCGAGTGTATAATATTATCCGCAAAGTTAAACACAACGATGAGCAAAAACTCTAATAGTTACTGTCATTTGGAATAAAGGAACAGTAACATCCACATCAATGTATTCAAACATGGCAATGTGCAACTGAAACACAATAAACAGCTTAAATGTCTTGGCGGGAGCTTTACTGAAGTTACGGATTTCTACTGTCGGGAAGTGTCATAGATAGCAGTTCCGAAGGAGGACGCAAAGTGCATACCATCTCCTTTGTCTTTCCAAAGTACACCTGAAATTGCCAGATTAAAAGTAAATATATACTTACACTGCATGAACCTTAAAGCGGTAAATAAACTGATAATGACTGCGGACAAAAGTGGAATACCTGGTCAAGTTGATTCCTCAGCTTTCCCTCCAATTCTTCAATCATTTTCCCCATGTTGCACAGATGACCATCTTCCACTGAAAGGTCTGCTTTCATCTACACAAAAGTTTAGGGCAATGTAAGAAACCAACTTTTGTAATGTGTGTCATATTATTACCAGGTGAATGTTATGCAACCTGTGGATGTTCAGACAACCTCTGAAGATGAAGATCGAAAACTATGCTAACTATGCTTCTGAAAGTTTTTAAAAGAGCTGTTATTACTTATTTGTGCCAGGTGTGATATGAATAAAAATTGGTCCATATTAACATTACACTAGGCCTCTAGAGAACGTTAGTTCAACCCATTTATAGGTGAACACATGATTTAAATCATACTTCTCTGGCGGGTCAACCAGGTAAACATAAAATTAGCTATAGAATGTGAGCAAACTCGCTACGCCGTTATATTACAGACACTATATTATCATTCCAGTATATAGTTTCTTTATCAGATTTAATTAATGTCTTAAAAAATTCAAGAATAAAAGAGAAAAAAAAAGTGTGTGAGGGCCAACCCGGCCTACTTTGATCAGTACTGAAAATGACTCACTTTTAGTCTTTTTACATGAACCTGTTAACCAACCATCCTACCTTCACACTTATTTTTCCCATACGGCAATGACTCGGCTCTTGTTAGCGTATTTACAAGGAAAACCATTGATTTCCTGTTGAGCTTTGTATATTTCCCTTTTCGAGTTAAAAGTTTATAATGATAACAAAGGTTGGACCCTTTTTAAGGAAAACGTGGATAACAAAGGAACATGTAAGAACTTTACTGATTTCATGCATTTTATGATATGGGTCTTTAACTGTTTAGCATGTGACAACAACACAATTTGAAGTCTAATTTCTCAGAGCACATAAAAAATCACGCAGATGCATCATTAATGAATTACCTGTCTACGAATTGACCCGGACAAATTAATCTGTAGTCAATGACAGCATTATAGTACTTGTTAAGCAGTAATGAGCCATTCCTTCCTCGTCTGGCCCCACCTAAAGAATAACGAGCAATTTCAATGACACATAAAGTTTCAGATAACGAGACATTTATATTTCAACCCGACACAAGAGTGATGAGTAAAGAATACCTGGATAACATGTATAGCCTCCCATCCACCCTCATGCAGATAGCCTCGTTTACCATGTGCATACTTTGATCCGTCTTTATATCAAATATAATTTTCAAATTAGTTCATGTAAAAAAAGGACTAAGAACTACTTCGGACAAAAGAAAAACCTTTTTTGATTAAAAAGCAGGCCCGAAGCCTTCTTTGTCTCCTCTCCCATAAATATACTGATATGAAATGCTACCTTCATACTACCTAACACAAAGATAAAACCATTTTCCCAAATTAGGTGGCCATAAGCAACATTGATATTAAAATTTTAAGACGAGGTGAGTAAAAGGACACTCACTGGGCACGCTATAATTGTAAACACTTCATTGGCTTCAACATTCTAGCTCCTTAATTCCTCTGATGGATACATCCGTCGTCCAATGTGAGGATGACATTTATTTGACCAAGGTGGATCTGCACGAAAGATAAATTTTAGGGCCCTAAACAATATGACGATATCAGAAGTTGAACAAATGCAGGGTCAATGCTGCATTGACGAGAATCATCATTACTGAATACAATTTAAGCAATATAAATTCTACCTGTAAGAGTCTGCATCTCTGTTGTATTCACACAATATGAATTCTTTCCCACTATCCTCGTCACATAAGACCTGTTTTGCATATTAACAAGACTGAGTGAAGTTGCAAACGAAAAAAGAATACAAAGGTCTACAGAAGGAAAGCATCCCATGTAGACATTTACATGCTGTATGCGACAATACTTAGCTGCTGCCATACTTATTTGATTACGACAGAAAGCATGCTGAATGACAAAAATACAGCATTTATACGAAAAATGTCAATCGTTTCACTATGTGCTTATTCTAAAAAACCTTCACTATTTTTCCTTCGCCAAGAGGCAATAGCACGAATCCTATTATTTTTCTTACAGGTTCAAAATTTTTATGTTTCGTTATAACGCAGCTTAAAAATAAAAGGCACACCTTAGCAAGCGTTTTGAAGAAGCATTATTATGGCGGGGCAGCTCTAACTATATCGTTCCTAAGTTTCCAAAGAAGAGAAAGATAGCTACAAGAAGGTTACGAGTATTACACAGTAGTCCCATAATACTAACATCATCAATACGGGCCCATATGGACATTAAGCGAGCAAGAAGTAAAGTTTAACAAGCAGGCTATCTCTTGGGCGGCAATTAGACGCAAACTCTTATGATAATTGCTAACATAGCGTGATACAATAAATGATTATATAAAGCACGTGCATATGTAAACTTAGCTCTCACATCGCAAACTACTTTTGTCACAATTCGTCTATTACTATCTTTATATTTCATTATGTGCCGTTTCCCAGAACATCTTCACTACAACTACACCCACTCTTACCTACTTCACCAATCCACAATCCTCACTCGGTCCTTGAAGAATCCAAACGGCAACGAATACATAACTAAAAACAAGTCCTGAATAAGTACTCCTGAAATATAACGAGACTTGATATATTAGATTTACTCCTACAAAATCCGTCATCTTCATCAGCAATAACATGGTATAAAATTGCTATCTCGTTACAGTATCTCTACTTCATTCTTCATGTTCACCAACTTCTAACCCCATCTCACTCCAAATCAGACAACACCATCCCTCATCTCAAGATCATTCACACAATACTAAGCCCATGCAATTTCTGTTATTCATTTAGAATAATGAGACCTAGCACAAACCCAAAACAATTGTAATTCCTTACACAACGCATCAACAAAAACATTCTTAGAAAAAGTAATGAACTACTGGTAGCATATTACAAAAAAAATGTAAAGCTCATGAATCTCATTAACACACATCAATTACTATTTTTTTGACAAGGTAACCATGGTTTCTGACCTTTAATCCACGGGGTTTGAACCCACCGCGATAGAGACTCAAACCGGGTGAAGCACTCCCTTTTCAGGAGATTGGCGTGACCACTTCAGGGTTGTTTGCACCTAGCAGATCTTAAAGCTCTAAGATGTGTGAGGTCTCAAGTTCTAGGTGCAAACAACCCTGAAGTGGTCACGCCAATCTCCTGAAAAGAGAAGGCTTTACCTGATTTGATTCCGTGTGATGGTGGGTTCAAACCCCGTGTACCAGTCGGACAAAAGGTCGGAAACCATGGTTAAAAAAAATGCCATTTTGCCACTAGGCGAGTGAATAATTACTAGTTTTTATTTGGCCGACTAAATCAAGGGCGGGTGCTGGGAAAAGTATTGCTTCTCCGGGGGCACACTTTAATAATTCTTGGAAACCACACTACAAATTGGTTTACGGGGCGCATATTACAAAAAAAAGGCAGAAATTTTAGACTAGAAATATTTTCCGCCGGGCTTGAACCCAAAACGGGTAAAGTCAGGGGTTTTTTTAGGAGGTTTTATAAAATAATACTAGTACTAGCCTGTAATAATAATAAAGTGGTGACAAGTATTAAACACTAACGGGTTTTTTGGGTTAGCTTATTTTATGGGCTTATGAGCTTATTAAGATTTGAAAAAGCCGATAAAGCTCACATATTTCAGCTTATAAAATGTTTATCACCTTGAGCCTGTGGCTCAAGTACATAATCTATTAATAAAAATCTGAAAAAAATGAGCTTAATTGGGTTTTCCAAATCTTGATAAGCTGATTAAGCCATTTAAAATAAGCTAATCACAAAATACCAAAAACACTGATAAAAAAAAAAAAAAAAAAAAAAAAAACTTAAAAACATTTACCGATCAACTGTATAAAAAAGATTACTTACTATGAAGAGGTTGGTCGATTTGAGAGAGGAGATCTGCAGAGTGATCTGGTAAAAGGGATAAAAGTGCGGAGAGGGCTGTTTGTGTGTGTTTTGGTGGCATCCTTCTCATTAATCCCATCGCTCCTTCCATTTTTCAAAATTTCTTCTCTTTTTTAAAAGCTTTGTTTTGAAAATAAGAAGAAGATGGAAAACTGTTTTTGTTTTTGATCTGAAAATTACTAATTTGTTTGTTTCCTCTCCAGAGACAGGCGTGTGGTTTTTTTTTCTTTCTTTCTGGCCGGACGACTTTTATTTCACCTTTTTTATGTCAATATTTTTTTAAAATGGTAACATTGTACTGTGACCGGACATATGTAGTGATGATTATACATCTGATGGGACATTTTTTTTAATTACATTAATAAAATTAAAACATTGGAAAAAGAAATGATATTCAAAAAGATTTTTAAAATACAAACACCCTCAAACATAGCCAAATGGATTTTTTAGCTTTTTGCTCTCTATCTATTCGGTAGGGTAGCGTACCGAAAGAATGAAAAAGTGGGACAAGGGGGGACGCGTCTCCTTTTTACATTCATAATGAGGAGACGCGTATCCTTTGTAATAAAAATGATTCATAAAATTAGTGGTATCTCAATTCATTCCTAGTGACATGGGCCCTACACACTAACATAAAAAGCATGAGTCTCAATTTTTAATTATATATTTTGTTATTGGCTCCACAATTATGTTTTTTTCTTTTGTTTACACTAGACGAATACCTGCGTATAGCGCCGGTAATTCCTAGCGGTAAATATTGTAGTGACAAAAAAAGTTTATGTGTTATAAACGAAAAATAATAAAAGTTTTATGATTTGGAGATTAAACATAATCTTTTGAAACCCGGTTCGACTCAACCGGTTCAACTGGTGTATGATGGCGACGACAAATATTAAGCGATAAATAGCTTCTTCAAAAAAGCTCTTAAATTATTGAAATAATATACTTAGTTCTCTAACACTTATGATTTATTTGTCAAAATTTTACATAACAATTTTTATATATTTGCAGTAGTAATTTAAAACTATAATAATAGTAATATATTCAAGCGTTATATTAAAAAAACTTTGATATAATTCAATCAGAAAAGTTAAAATATTTTTAAAAATTTACATTTAAACAAGTTTTGTTTTGTTACATGAAGGTTGTGTGCTTTGTTATAATGGATATTATAATGTATTTTTTTTGTAGGCTCTATTACCCACAATTTCCACACAAGAGAAAATCTGTTGTCGGAAAATGAAGCTTCCGTTGCCGCCGTGTTTTTCACCGGAAATTTGTTATACTGACTATTGCATAAATTAGTTACAAAGTTTGTAGTGTACATTTGTTATAAAGTTTATTTTGTAAATTTTGTTATAAATTATGTCATGTAATTTTTGAAAAATTTGAGTTTCACCTAGAACAAATATCCCACAAACATCATCTTTTTATTTTTATCATTTCACTTTAAATAAATATTTCACAAACACCAATCATCATAACTCATTAAATTTATTTCACTTTTACTTCTATCATTTCACATTAAATAAATACCTCACAAAGCAATAATTAGCTTAGAAAATGGGAACCTATTCTACAAACTTACAAATGAACAGAGTTTAGAAAGAAGAAAAGACCGAATATAAAACCACGCATGACCCTAATTAGACATACATGCACACGATGACAAAGAAAAAAACATTACACCATTCCTTTTCTCCTGCTTTTTCTCCACCTTTACCCCACCAAAACATTATTTCTCCCACCACAATTTATTTTGGTCGGCCACCAAAGAATTATCTCTCTCCCTAGTACAAACTTCCCACAACCACCATCTTTTGCACCGCTAAAAACAGCCGAAGAAGATGCGTTCGATCCGACTCCACCAAACAACCGTCCCAGATTTATACGATCTAACATAATATATAAAAGTTTCCAATAATGTGTTATTATAATAAAAAAACCTAGTTCATAAGAAAAGATTGTGTTATTATAATTATAAAAAATGATGATAAAACTTGATATGATCTCAATATAAAAAACAACGTACACTTTTTTCAAAGGCAATCATTGTTAATTCTTTTTAACACCTATCTTGAAATCTTTCATCTCTAGCTCAAAATCTTCATCCATCCTCAATATCTTCTACCTCCATCATCATAAAATTAACTACAAATTAAACACTCTTTACTAAAATAGAAACACAAACGAAAGAAAAAGGCTATGAACTTTCAGTTCATTTTATTTTCTAGATATACTCCGTATTACTGTAGTACTTAAATTAAACATTCAAATCCATACGAAAAATAGTCAATAACAACATATTTGAGAACACCCTTACCGTAAAAATGCAAGAAAATCAAACTCATCATCTGCTCGTGGTGGCGGTGGCAGCAGGTCATTCCGGCGAGAGATCGGCAGAGACAGCGGCAAAAGCCGGCGGCAAACAGCGGCTTTTCAAAGTTCCTTCAAAGGTGGCTTCATATTTGGCGTTATTAAAAGTCATTTCTTTAATGGCCATGATCGGGTCGTAAAAAGGCTTCTTGGTTAAAATGAACAACGTTTTGGCATACACAAAAAGAGGGGCTAGGTTGTGTCTAGTTATTTGCAATTAAATAAAAGGCTTATGATTAAGTAGGTTTAGAAAGTTTCTCTCGCAAAAAGACTCTCTTTGAACTAAGATATTGTGGCTATTCACGGTGTGGTTGGTAAAATTCATTCGGACTGGACTTCTACTGGGCAAATCTGTTGGCTTTCGAATTTTGGGGGAGGGTTTTTTTGGGTGAAGTTCGATCTCTCCAAAGAAAAGGTATGTACATTTTTGATTATCTGACTCATAAGATGGGAAACGGGGAGTCCACCAAATTCTGGTTGGATCATTGGCATACTAGGGGCATTTTTAAAGACATTTTTCCCAGATTATACGCGCTTGAATCCTCAAAGGATGTTACTGTTAGTTCAGTTAGGCGATACGAGTTTGTCTGCTCCTTCCCCCCATGTCGAATTCCTAGGAGGGGTAGCGAGTAAAAATCAATTATACAGCGTGGTAGAATTGATTCGTTCTGTTCACTATGTGCCTTCGGCTGATAGATGATATTGGAATCTGGAGAGTACGGGTTTATTTTTCGTGGGCCTCTGCTCGTAGACGTATCAATGAGATATGCCTTCGATATTGGAGATGAAAACTAGATGGTTAAAGTGTGTCCCGATAAAAATCACGTTCTTGCCTGGAAACTCAAGCCGATGCTTTGCCTACCAGTTTCAACATTTCTCGTTGAGGTATGACATTCAGGATATGTCATGGTCCCATTTTGTGATAATGTATTGAATCGATGGACACATATGTTCTTAGGTGTGGATTGGTTCGGGACATTCCTAATAGGTTTTGAGCAGGTGGGAATTTGGATCAACACAAACGTGAAAATCATATGCAGAATGGAAGTCTGGCTTGTTTTCAAATTCGTATGGATTCCAACTCAATAAAGATGTTCGATGGAGTTTGGTATTCCATTTGGGGTCCGTTGGATATCGAAAACAAGCTGTATTTGACGAGAGAAAAACATTCGAAGTCGATGCTTATTTATAATGTCATTGCTAGTTCTTTTTATTGGTGTAAAGTATAGATCTAAAAGCCTCTTTTTTCTTTTTTTTTTGGAGGAACGAATGGCTCAAAAACTCCTATATTATTGTTTTGTAATCTAGCTCCTTGCTAGTTTTGTTTCTAATAAAATCGCCGTTCCAAAAAAAAACTCAAAATCTTCATCCATCCTCAATATCTTCTACCTCCATCATCATAAAATTAACTACAAATTAAACACTCTTTACTAAAATAGAAACACAAACGAAAGAAAAAGGTTATGAACTTTCAGTTCATTTTATTTTCTAGATATACTCCGTATTACTGTAGTACTTAAATTAAATAATCAAATCCATACGAAAAATAGTCAATAACAACATATCTGAGAACATCCTTACCGTAAAAATGCAAGAAAATCAAACTCATCATTTGCTCGTGGTGGCGGTGGCAGCCGGTGGCAACCGGTCATTCCGGCGAGAGATCGGCAGAGACGGCGCCGGAAGCTGGCAGCAAACAGCGGCTAAAAAAAACGTTACAAAGAGTAAGATTAACAAATCTATATAAGAAAACTTCTAAAACTTATTTAATACATATACATGTAATAGAAAAACCTCAAAGCTTACTTAGTTTACATTGATCTAAAACAAAAGAAGAAGCATGCATACATCTTCGTATCATAGATTTTAATAAAAACTTTACTCAAGTAAGTTATTTATTACGGTATCACATATTTTCTATACATCTAATGTATAAATAGTGTTACCTTTTAAACTTGACGATTCAACGTGTTTCCAAATATAAAGTTTAAAGAATGGTCAAATAATGACACTGTAGTGACATGCCATGGTTCACGGTAACTTCAATCGAACGCACAAAGAAGCGGAGAAACAGGTCAGCGCGAAGCTTATTAAAAACCTAAAATCTTTAGGAAAATCCTCCTTAAACTTCTCTTATAGTTTGTTCTAGTGGATGAGTCGTACTTCCCATAAGTCCATAGCGTCCAGTTTTAACCATTCAAAATAAAACTTTAATTTGGAAAACACATTATGAACTATAAATAGTCCATAATAAATCTGATTTCATAATAATTAGTCATGTTTATATTTATTTTCAAAAAACCCTTTTTATTTTCTCACAAATCCAATACTTAAAATAAAAAATAATATAAAACATAAAACTAATTCACATAACAATTATTCAAATAACAACCCTTAACAATTAAGTCATGCAAATATCAAGATATAATCCTAATTATCTACTAATTAAAACATGTATATATCCATATAAGGCTCATTCGTCCTAAAACTCCGGCCACAGCCATCGACATAATCGATTGAGTAAGCCTTATACAAATATACACCACATAGCACATAAAATTTCAAACAATTTTTAGGCCCCATTAAGACATTGTCAATGTCTTCCTTAGCTTTTAAAGTCGTGGATCGAAACCACATAAATTTAATGTCTATGTTTTAATTCTTGATCATCATATTTGCATAAAAAAATCTTTAACAATTAACAAGATTCATATCAAATATCCCTCCATGATAAATTGCACGTATTTATCATGGATTCAAAATTAACAATTAATTTAAACATAAAATCGATCAATTTACAATTTAAACATATCAAATTTTATCTATAAAATTGCATACAACCTAGAATTCGTCTAATTAATTTTATAACCAATAAAGATTGAATCTTGATGCACAAAGATCGAATCTTGATGCATAAAACGCCCAAAGGGCTTAAAAATTAATCAAGAACCCTAATTTTATTTACTTGTAATTACAAATTCTACACGTTGGCTCTGATACCACTGTTGGGATTTTAGATCTAATTAACAGTTAAACATATCACGAGTACGCAGCGGAAAGATCAAACACGTATAGAATATATAATTAACAAGAGATTGAAGATGTGTACCTTTTAGCAAGAAATGTTACACTGCTTTAGCAAGAAACGTTACACTGCTTTAGCAATAAACGTTACACCGTCTTTAATATACGCGTTTGTGTAATACCACGCGAAACCACCAAGGATCAAAAGGATAATCCCTCTACTTCGTCACACATAATACGCTCTTAGCAAACAATGAAGTATGCTAGTACTAGTAGTGG
>BQNB010164411.1:0-14334 GCA_026074375.1 Tanacetum coccineum
GTTTCAGTTTAAAATTTGGTTTTCTTATTTTGAAGGGGTGTTTGGCACAAGGTGCCAAAACGGGTCAAAAGAGGTTTAAAGCAACTTGGGTCATTTGGCTTTCTTTAACAAGCATATTTAAGCTGTTTCTAACCTGCTTTTAAAATCTTTCAAGTCTTAAAATTGTTTTTTTAAGTTTTTTTAAAAGATCTTTGAAACTGTTGGTGACAAACAGTTTCATAAGTTCCTTTTTGATTAGTTCTTTCTACCATCCTTTGAAACCTGTTTTTAAGTTGTTTTTATGTGTCAAGTGTAGTAGGGTAAAGTTCTTTTAGTCTGCCTTGTGTTTTACTAAATCCGTTAAGTATTTGTTAAGTAAAATTATGTGTAAAACTGTCTTTTTGATCCTCAAATTTCAGAGGCTAAAACTTGTTTTTAGCTTTTCAAATTTGGAGCACAAGCTTACCTTGAGTCAAACTCCATCTGTTTAAACTAGCTTTTCAATTTTGAGCTTATTTTCTTGCTTATTTTGAGGGCTGCAAATAAGCCCTTGTCTTTACAAAATTTGAAATTTAGCATAGTCTTTGTTAACAGCCTATTTCAAAAGCCCTTTTCATAGCTTATTTTTAGTTCAAACTTTATTTTCTTTGCCTTTTTAGATACCCAATAAGCTGAGCTTTAAGCCTATATGCCTCATTAAGCCTAAAGTCCCTTTTTGGTGCTTAAAAATTAAGCTCGAACTTTGTCCCCTTGGCTGTTGGTATGCAGTTTGTGCCTTTAAGCTTATTTGACTTTTCTTGCTTATATGTCTGTGTTTTTGTGCTTATTTGTGTTCATACCTGCTTATTAAGTGTAGGCCATCATTTGTCTTAGCTTATTTAGGTTAGCCCTTTGCTTATTTTGCCCCAAATAAGCCCAACAGTTTTGCCATTTTAAGCCTTTAGAGTAAAAAGTGTAGACTGCCCACTTTTTGTTGCTTATTTCCCAGCTTATTTTTAAGTTTCTAAAAACGTATCTTTTTTAAAGTTGCTAGTTTTTGTGTGCTTTTTCAGTTTTAAAAGAATTTAAAAATAGTTTTATAAAAAGGAGTGGCCCAGGCTCGAACCCTGGACCTCCCCCTTTTCAAAGCCACCCACACTCACAAACTCATACCGCTGTGCTACAATAGCTCATCCGGTATGAGTTTGTTTTATTAAATATATAAGCCCACAACAGCCCAATAAGCCTTCAGCCACTTTTAGCTTAATAACAGCTTATTTATAAGCCGTATTTTCAGTTTTAAATTTTTCTTAGAACCTTTGTAGTATAATGCAATTTCCCTGAATTTTTCAGAATTTTTCATAATCGTTTGATATTTTTTATCATTTATTTTCTTTTAAACTGTTTTTTAATTATAATAAATTAAATAAAAATCAAAAAAATATTTTTCTTTTTTAGAAAATTTTATTTTATCATATTTCACTTAGGAAAAATAGAAAAACTTTCGTAGGGTCATTTTTGCAAGATTTCATTTTTTTAAAGAACGGGATTCGATCCTGTTCTCGTTTTCTTTGCGTTTTTAGCCTTAAACACCTCCGTTTTTGATCTAGTTTTCTTTATTCTTACTTTTTAGTCATTTAAGATTTATTAAAAGTTAAAAACTCACTTTAGGATTAAAATTTGATAATTTAGATTTTTAAGTCGCGTTTTTACGTTCCTGACTTCGTTTTTTTTTTGTTTAAATCCTTTCTAGCTTTCGTTTTTAGGTTTTATTTATTCGTTTTTGCATTTAATTAAGTAGAATTAGGATTCCAATCCAAACTTTGATTATTCAAGCATTGATGTTCAAACCTCGACTCGATTTTCAAATTCACGCCTCGTCTGGAAGAACGACCCGGGTCCGGTTTTAAACTTTGTGGATAACGAAGTGAGAAACCGATACTTCCGGTTTACTATACTACTATCATTGATGTTATCCTATTTGTTATATATATTTATATATTTATTTATATTTATATATGTAGTGAAAAGGAAGCAATCACTAACCCTAACTCGAAAAACCCTAAAGTATAAACCCTAAACTCTAACCTGTGACCCATATGACCCAAAACCATTTTAACCCATTTTACATTAGTTTTCCTAAGTTAAAACACCAAGCACCTCAATGACTCACCTCCTTAGCATCTTAAGCACCTCCATCACCACTCTACTCACCCCTACTCACGGCTAAACCTTGCACACCAAGGTAAACCTTGCCTCGTCATCTCTTGGAAAACCGAGCCTTTCTAAAACCTCTCCACCTCTTAATACTATACTAGCTAGCTCTAAACACTCACCCTAGTCTAGTCTTGGCCACTACTCCAAGTATAAGACTTGGGCACCAAGGTTTAGACCTCCTATAAATAGAACCGAAACCTCACACTCCAAACTCATTCACAAACTCTTATACACTCAAAATGATCACTCAAGCAGAAGTATAGGAAGCCATAGAGAAGATTTGAAGCCATAGAAACCAACCAAGAAGTCTTGAAGTCATTTCCAAGCCAATACGCCCCGTAACGACCCATTTTGACCCATTTCGCTTCACATCAAGTTCTAGTAAGCCTAAATCCATTTCTTATGTTTATATAATGTTCTTAGATCATTTCATAATCTGTTATAACCTTTTCATACAACAAAAACGCTTTGAAAACTCCAAAACCAAACCGAACCCTAATTCGTGCATATAAACCCTAATAAGCTCATTTTGTGCGTTAATCAAGCTATAAGCTAAAATATATCATTATAATCAATCCTAATAAGTCCAACTAACATTTCTATAAACCTGAAATCAAGTCTTAACCTTTTAAACCCATCAGGTTAAAGGTTCAAACCCAAAATGACCCTTTTTGAAATATTAAGCTCTTTAGCTTATTTAATAAGCTATAAACTAGTAAAAGTGACTTATATTAACTTATTTTGATAATCCATAAGCTGCAAAATGATTTCTAAATCAAAACACATGTTATTATGGAATAAGGACTAAAACCGTAACATTTTCATGCATGCAAGGGTATATTTTGCCAATTTTGCAAACTTAAAAATATAAAATATAATATTTTTATAAAAATTATAAAAATATATATTAATATTATAAAACTTGATTTTATTAAAACCCAACACATTTATCGTTATTAATCATAAATCGACGCATTATTACGTTATATATTTAACGTAATTTTTTATCGACTAACTTTTGAAGAAACTTAAAATCTTATCGTATCACGTTACTAGGGAATTTCATATGTAGGGTTTCATTTGAGTTTTCGTTTTGACGAGTTTGCTGGGTTTACGATTTAAAGTGCACTGGCTCCTCAAACGATACTACATGGCCTCTAGATTATGATAGCCCGAACAGTGATACAATATTCCTTAAATTAATAAATCAAAGTAATACGTTAAACTTTATGAAGTTTTAAAACATGAACCACCACACTAAGACTTGACATATTACCCTAGGTTGCGTGACGAGGCTGTTACTTTCACTTTATATACTTTTGCCATCAATCCAATTTCCCCTGTTAAGGTGAGTTCATAGCCTCGCATTTAACTCTTTTGAATGGTTTATAAACCCGCGAGGGGGATACATGCTCAATTTTTTTTAATATACACAAGTACTTAAAACCGATATTGTGAGTTCATAGCCTCGTATTTAAATCTTTTGAATGTTTTATAAACCCGTGAGGGGGATACATGCTCAATTGTTTTTAATATACACAAGTACTTAAAACTGATATTGTGAGTTCATAGCCTTTCATTTAACTCTTTTAAATGTTTTATAAACCCGCGAGGGGGATACATGCTCAATTGTTTTTTTAATATACACAAGTACTTAAAACCGATATTGGGAGTTCATAGCCTCGCATTTAATTCTTTTGAATGTTTTATAAACCCGCGAAGGGGATACATGCTCAATTGTTTTTAATATACACAAGTACTTAAAACCGATATTGTGAGTTCATAGCCTCGCATTTTAAATCTTTTGAATACTCTATAAACCCGTGAGGGGGATACATGCTTAAACCATGAATGCAAGTGTTTTTCCCAACTGTATGCCAGATATATTATTGCCTAAGTACCTTCCATTGCCAATATTTCTTAATCATGAACCATTAGTCACTTGCGAGTGAACGCGAATATTGTGGATAGATCTATCGGGGTGTGACGACTCCCGTTGGTGTGCCTATACTTTTTGGTACCAATAGCACTATATTTGACTCAATGGGTAACTTTGACAAGTTACCTTTCCACGGGGACATTTGTTCCTCAACCAATGTCACTACGGTGATTTCCATGTTAACGTATTGATATCATGAGCTTAGGGCAATAATACTGTTTTTCATGATAATTGTATATGTTGTAATTATTACCACTTATGATAACTTGTATTCGATTATTTCCATAATAATTGTAAATGCAATTACAATTATTACAAACTATGGGTGTATAACAACGTAACCCACTATTGAACTTGTACTCAACTATTATAACTGAAAATCTATGAATTTCACTTAACCTTTGTGTTGACCCTTTTTAGCATGTTTATCTTAGGTAATTGAGCAACTTATGGCACGGAGTGGAATTGGACTTTAGGACATCCAAACTTGTTATCATTCAAACTTTATGTTTTCATGTAGATTTTGGGACCTCCTTTGTAAAACTCTAATATGATATTAAATGATAACTTAATTTTCCAAAAACTCTAATTGATCACTTTTACCTATTATTATGTCTGTTGATACCATTAAGTAATACCCCAGATTAGCTTCCGCTGCAATATATATTGGCAGAAATAGGAGTGGATACAGATATGATAAAAGTAAAGCTCATGGTTATATAGAAAAAGGGAAAACCTAAAACTATAACTGACTTAATTCTAACCAAGAAAGTCCTCCGTGCCACTGCGTTTCCAGAATAGTAGATGTGAAAGATTTGCATATACTACACTACTATTATACTAAATAAACTTATACTATTTTACTGGGTTGTTATACAGTCATGTCTTCCCCCACCCATCCTACTCCATCTGATGTTGATGAGGAATGCGCTTTTCCCTCTACAAATATTTTTGACTATACTTCAACCTTACCGAACTATTTCCCAACCACACCGAGAAACATCTCCTCAGACTTTTTAGAAAAATCTAAGAATGATGAAATCTCACCTGTATTCTCACCTTTATACAATAACCCATATCTGAAGGACATGCAAGCATTTTATGCTAAGGAATCACCTATTCCACCACCAGATCCTATTACTCCACCAGCTATTTTGACTCCATCTCCAGTATTACCACCATCACTATTGTTTAATCCCCGATATTTCTTTGTTTCTAAAGAATTATTGCCACCTAAGAAGCAAATCCATCCCCTATCTTCTTCCTCAACTACGTTATCTAATTCATCTCGGAAGCAAGCCAAGTACCACCATCTTTCTCAACTTATACTCCTACCCTACCTCAGATATATGAATTAGGAAAAAGTTCTATCAAGATGCGTGTAAAACACCATGAGAAACAAATTGAAAGTATTTTGAATTACTTAGAAGAACTCTCTTTTCACTATATTGAGAAAATAGAAGAAAGACTTGTTAATGGTTGGATAATCATACCAAGAGATTTTGATGAAGTAAAAACCAAACTTAAGGAAGCCCGTACACAGATACTTGAACTACAGAAGAAGCATATGGGATAGAGAGACAAGATTGCTTTTGTTCACTTTAGGATTTCTGATTTAGAAATGACCCTTGAGGATATCCAAGATCGCCATCAATTATATATGAAGAATCTTATGGGACACACTTCGTGAACTCCAAGACTACTAGATCGAAACCTTATCCTTACCGCTTTTGTTTAAGATCTAAAGACACGTAGCATAAGTATCAACACCTGTCAGATTTTGGGATATGTAAGATATGTAAGATAAGTTATCCATAAATAAAGTTGTAATTTCATTATACCTTACCATTTCAACATTTTATATGTCATTTCTCGTTATCTCTGTCTTCATCATTAAGAACAACATCACCAATTAGGTCAAACACGTCACCACCCGACTATCCCTTTAATGAATCCTTAAATTTTATAGACTAGTTTCCCCGAAAACCAAATAAATTAGAGTGGAATCAGAGTGGCACAGTGGAAGCATAGTAGGCCCATAACCCTCATGTCCTAGGAATCAAAGGTCCTTAAAAACTTTTTCAAAACGATGGTCTTCCCAACTTCTTCTTGACTTCATTTTAATAATATCAAAACTTGACATAGTTATCAATCTCAATGGTTCTTTTATATTCAACTCTGAGTTGGAATACTCGCCTCATACTTTTGAAAACACGTACATCCACCGCATTCTCAGATAATTGGAAAATGGCAGCAAAAATACTCATCTTATAACATCTTGTTTTCAGACATCAACGCGATTGACGTCTCATTATTATCCTCATCATTCCTTATGATTATAGAACAATACATGACATTGTTTCCATATCATATACTGTATCAATATTTAGGTAGGATGATTTATAATCATCTTATTCAAATGAATTAGGACGCTTCTTCATTTGATAAGGAAATTATAAACCACCGAACCGTAAGTTTATAAATTCTCAGTTACAAGGATTGGGACGCCTCTGTTTGTAAGTGACATATTATAAATGAGTGAGCTTAAATATATGGCATACACACGAATAATATTCTTTCAAATCTGTGATCCGTTTGTATGAATAAATTCCATTTTTTTAGAATTATCATTTCTTCCAGATTATGAAATAGTCATTCATTATCTATTGCAACTAACACTCTATCATTCAACTAAATCTCGGGACGAGATTTCTATAAGGGAGGGAGACTATAACAACCTATAATTTTCATCAATATAATTATCCATCTATTAAATTAGATGCACTATAATATCCATCTATTATATATACCACCTTTTTACAGGGAAATTTTTGCTTTATCTCATTATGCAACGTAACTTGCATCTCTAAAGTAAACGAGCTCACGCAACCTCTACCAATGCCATCTATATCTATGTTTATATCATGTAAACATCCTAATATGTCAAGTCTATATCTTAATATCATTTTTACCAAGTACATTATCCATTTAACGTACCATTTACAACGTTATATCAAAACAAACTTTATCCGTTAACGTTTATATCAAAACCCTAATTATATGTAATGTATACATATAAAATGAATGTGCAAGCCTTCAAGCATGTGTACAAGTGTACAATGCATAACATTTGAATATCTTTTCCCTCCTAAATCAAGTTACAACTTTCTAAAGCCCAATGTACAAGTCAATAATGCAAGAAAACCAAACTAGGTCATTTTACCTCCTAAATCACTTTAGTTTCTTACCGTACAACCTATTCTTGCACAATATACAAACATCTCTCCTAAGCCCAATTACATTTAACCTAATCTAACCCTAAATCACTTCTAAACTCTAAATCTAAACCATAAACCTTAAACATGATCTGAAACCCTAATCTAGATCTGAAATACCTAAACCTAAACACTAAAATCTGACAACCCTAGACCTATACTAATCCTAAAACCCTAACTCTCACACCTAATCCTAAACCCTAACTCGATAAAACCCTAAAGTACTAACACCCAAACCTATATCTTGGTGACCACATATAGACCCGAAACCATTTTAACCCATTTTACATAGTCTTTCTAAGTTAAAACAACAAGCACCTCAATGGTCCCCACCCCGTCTCTGGGAGCATCTTAAGGCACCTCCATCACGACTATACTCCACCCCTGACTTACGCTAAATGTGCATCAACCAAGGTCAAAACCTTGCCTCGTCATCGTCTTGGAAAAACCAGCCCTTTCTAAAACCATCTCCAGCTCATTAAATACTAAATAATTGCTAGCTCTAAACACTCCACCCTATCTTAGTCATGCTCACTCACTCTAAGTTAGATAAACTAAGGCACCCAGGTTCAACACTTCCTATAAATAAAACCTGAAACCTCACACTCCAAAACACATACTCCAACAAACCTAACACTCAAAAATTGATCACTCAAGTAAGAAGTATAGGAAGCCATAGAGAAGATTTAGAAGCCATAGTAGAAACCAAGCCAAATACAAGTCTTAGATGTCATTTTCTCGCCAATACACCCTGTAACGCACCCATTTTGCGACCCATCTTCGCTATCACATCCAAATTTCTAGTACAGGCCCACATCAAGTTCTAGTAAGCCTAAATCCATTTCTTATGTTTATATAATGTTCTTAGATCATTTCATAATCTGTTATAACATTTTCATACAACAAAAATGCTTTGAAAACTCCAAAACCAAACCGAACCCTAATTCGTGCATATAAACCCTAATAAGCTCATTTTGTGTGTTAATCAAGCTTTATGCTAAAATATATCATTATAATCAATCCTAATAAGTCCAACTAACATTTCTATAAACCTAAAATCAAGTCTTAACCTTTTAAACCCATCGGGTTAAAGGTTCGAACCCAAAACGACCCTTTTTGAAATATTAAGCTCTTTAGCTTATTTAATAAGCTATAAACTAGTAAAAGTGACTTATATTAACTTATTTTGATAATCCATAAGCTTCAAAACGATTTCTAAATCAAAACACACGTTATTATGGAATAAGGACTAAAACCGTAACATTTTCATGCATGCAAGGGTATATTTTGCCAATTTTCAAAACTTACAAATCACAAGGACCAAAACTGTAATTTCCTTAAAGATTAAACCCCAGGGACTTTTTTGACATTTATTAAAGTTAAAGGTTTAAATTATATATGTTTTATATATAAAGGACTAAACTTGTAAAACTTATAAACCAAGGGTATATTTTGCCATTTTTGCATTCTTAAAGGTAGAAATGAAATATTTTTATAAAATTATAAAAATATATAAATATGTATTATATTAATATTATAATATAATTTTATTTTAACTTAACACAATAATCGTTTTCGTTTATCGATCGAAACACATAAAACCAATTATGTTATTAACGTAACATAATTTATCATCGACTAGCTTTTGAAGAAGCTTAAATCTATATCGTATCACATTACTAGGGAATTTCATGTGAGGGGTTCCATTTGGGTATTTGTTTTAACGAGTTTGCTGGGTTTACGATTTAAAGTGCCCTGGCTCCTCAAACAATACTACATGGCCTCTAGATTATGATAGCCCGAACAGTGATACAATATTCCATAAATTAATAAATCAAAGTAATACATTAAACTTTATGAAGTTTTGAAACATGAACCACCACACTAAGACTTGACATATTACACTAGGTTGTGTGACGAGGCTGTTACTTTCACTTGATATACTTTTGCCATCAATCAGATTTCCCCTGTTAAGGTGAGTTCATAGCCTCACATTTAACTCTTTTGAATGTTGTTAGCCTCAATTTATTGAGTCGAACAAGGAAGCTCGGTCACTCTACGATGGAGCTTCGGTCTCTAATTAGTTAACGTTGTAATAGTATATTATCGGGAATCGGGCTCGATAGTGAATCTAATATTGTATATGTTTCGGGTTTAATCCTAAGCAAAACCCGAGCCTGGGTCCTAGTTAAATATCCCGCGCGTACCTTTAACGTGACGGGGTATATAAGCTTTTTCTTATTTAGAAAAATCTAGTTGTTCATTTTCAAACTCATGAGTAAGAAAAACTAAAACACATCAGTTATAAACCTTTACCTTTCAGATCTATTCAATGGCAAGATCAAATGATGAAAATCCACCACCACCACCACAAACACCAACACAACAAGCCCCTCACACTGTGTCAACCATTAAACTCCCTATTCTGAAGAAAGGTGAGTATGACATTTGGGCCATGAAAATGGAACATTACTTGAGCCATACAGACTATCCTATATGGGAAGTCATACAAAAAGGAAATGGTCCTGTAAGTGTCTCAACAGATACAAATGGAGTAATAAAGGTTCTGCCTCCTAAAACTGCTGAAGAAATTTTAGCCAGAGAAAAAGAAAGAAAAGCAAGGACTAACATATGCTTATATGGCTTTACCAAAACCATTTTGAGCAAAATTATTAAACAAGATGACTGATGCTAAAGAGACGTGGGATGCTATCAAATCCAGATTTTGTGGCAATAATGAATCAAAGAAGATGCAAAAATACATTTTAAAGCAACAGTTTAAAGGCTTTTCTGTATCCAACTCAGAAGGACTACACAAAGGTTATGACAGGTTTCAGAGTCTTCTGAGTCAACTTGAGATTCATGGTGCAGGTGTCTCTACTGAAGATGCCAATCAGAAGTTCCTTAGGTCTTTACCTTCTTCCTGGTCCCAAGTATCCTTAGTCATGAGGACCAAACCAAGAGTGGACAATCTTAGTTTTGATGATATCTATAACAATCTTAGAGTCTTTGAGTCTGATGTTAAAGGCTCTACTAGATCATCTTCTAGTGCACAGAATGTCGCCTTTATTTCTTCGGAAAGCACTAGCAGTACTAATGATGTTAGTACTGCTTATGATGTTTCTACTTCTTTTAGCTACAACTCATAAAGGGAAAATTCTTCATCATACACTAATGAACTCATGTACTCTTTCTTTGCTAATCAATCCAGTGCTCCACAATTGGATCATGAGGATATGGAGC
The DNA here is from genome assembly GCA_026074375.1 of Tanacetum coccineum. NCBI lineage: Eukaryota > Viridiplantae > Streptophyta > Magnoliopsida > Asterales > Asteraceae > Tanacetum > Tanacetum coccineum. Next base: position 10,633 of record BQNB010164411.1, read on the forward strand.
AACTTAATGAGTTTGATTTAGAAGAGATGGACTTGAAATGGCAAGTAGCCATGATTTCAATGAGATTGAAGAAGTTTTACAAGAAGACAGGTAGAAGGCTGCAGTTTGATGCCAAGGAAAGCCAGTATGGCCTTTGACAAGACCCATAGTTTGAGTGCTTTATTGGCCACAAAACAGGCATGGTAGAGAATGTAGATCAAAAGGAAATCAAGAAAGCATAAGGAGAGATGCAGGAAACACTGGATTTAGAGCAAAAGACAATGTGAGGAGACTTGGAAAACAGGGGGAACCTAAAGCTTTGGTAACTCTTGATGGAGAAGGTATTGATTGGACTGGTCATGCAGAGGATGAACAAGAGAACTTTGCTTTGATGGCTTACAGCAATTCAGGCTCAGACACTGAGGTAAAATCTTGTTCAAAAGAATGTGTGGAATCATATACTAAACTTAAAAAATTATATGATGAACAGAGAGAACAACTTGGTGATGCTAGTATAGAAATTCAAGCCTATACTCAAGCTTTAAAAAGGTAGAGGCACGATTTAGTGCGCATACAAAAAAATCTACTTTGTATGAGGAAAAGATAGATTTATGAAAATTTGATTTAGTTGATAAATTGATGTGCTTACCATATCATAAGAAACTAATATCAAAGCTTAAAAGAAAAAGAAGAAATAAAAAACCAAAAAACAAGAGAATATTTCAAAGTGCCTTTTAAAGGCCTTAGTAAACTGCTAAATAGTCAGATGAGTACTAGGGACAAATCTGGGCTTGGGTATGGAAATCAAATACATGAAGGTGTCTGAAAAGCACCACTAATAAGCTCGAGATGAAAGCTCGTTTTAAGCCACAATAAGAAAGTATAGGCTCATAAAAATAATAGAGAGAGGGTTTGAAGATTTTCAAAAAAAAAAGAAAGAAAGAAGTGATGTCTTGTTTTCTTTGACAAACCAAAAAAACGCACCCTTATAGAACAAGAATAAGCCCAAGATGTAAATGATGAACAGTAAGCCCAAAGACAAATTCGTGTAGAGAGAATTTTGTTGAATAGACAAATTATTTTTGTACCTCGAAAAAGTTTTCAACCAACATAAAAATAAGCTGACGTAAGAAAAAAAAATCTGAAATAGCAAAACTATTAAAGAATTCGAATAGAAAAAACAAGGCAATAAGCCGAACCAATAAGCTCAATACAAATTACCACAAACAAATCACTAAACCCACATGTGGCGAGTGATACCAAATGTCGGTAACCCAATATCACTTTCACTTCACCATTTGAATCAAGAAAAAATAAGATGAGAATATATGAAGAATTTTAGAGAGAAGTTAGAGAGAGAAATAAAGAGAGAAAAATAGAATGGTTGATTTCACAAAAGAGTGTGTGTTACAAATGAGACCAACCACCTCACCTTCCTTGGTGAGGTGTATATGTATCCAACTAAAAGGCTTTCATGCCTTAAGTTATTCTACGGGCCGGGCTCGGGTTTACTTGGGCTTTCGCCCGATACACGTGACCGGTTAGATTACATTAAATGAGCCCGTTTACCCGTTCTAGCCTATTACAACGTTACATATTAAAATGACCGAGACTTAATATTCTAAATGAATGAACTTTCGTGTTCGACTCATTATTTGAGGCTAACACCATTGGAACAAAGTCTCCAAATACAATAGTAGATCCAACTCTAATAAAAATGTTAATTTTAAAGATCCACTAGGCAGACCCAAGTCAGCAATGGCTTGGGTCCCTAAGAGAAACTAATTTCTCTTATTTGATGTGCAGGATGATCCATAAAAAGCTTTAAAGAACAAATGAATTGTTGATAGTAGATGTTCTAGGCACATGAATGGGAATAAAGCCTACCTTGTTGAATATCAAGACTATAATGGTGTCCCTGTTGCTTTTGGAGGTAGTAAAGGTTATATATCTGGTAAAGGAAAAATAAAAACTGGAAAGTTAGATTTTGAGGATGTGTGCTTTGTGAAAGAACTACAACATTTTAATCTCTTTTCTGTGTCACAGATGTGTGACAAGAAGAACAAGGTTCTCTTCACAGACACTGAATGTCTTGTGTTGTCCCCTGACTTTAAGTTGCCTGATGAAAATCAAGTATTACTTAGAGTCCCCAGACAAAACAATATGTACAGTTTCAACCTAGAGAACATTGTTCCTACTGGAGGTTTAGCTTGTTTGATTGCAAAGGCCACAGTTGATGAATCTAACAAATGGCATAGGAGGTTGGGTCATGTTAACTTTAAAAACTTAAACAAACTTGTGAAGGGAAACCTTGTAAGAGGTTTACCTTCAAAGATTTTTCAAAATGACCACACCTGTGTTGCTTGTCAGAAAGGAAAGCAACACAAAGCCTCCTGTAAGGCCAAATTAGTGAGCTCTATTAGTCAGCCCTTACAACTTTTACATATAGACTTATTTGGACCCACATCTGTAAGGAGCATAAACCATAAGACTTATTACCTTGTTATCACTGATGATTTTAGCAGGTTTAATTGGGTGTTCTTTTTAAGAACTAAGGATGAAACTAGTGGAATCCTTAAGGACATTATAAGACAAATTGAGAACCAATTAAATCAAAAGGTTAAAACTATTAGATGTGATAATGGTACAGAATTCAAGAACAGGGACATTATTGAATTCTGTGGGGTCAAAAGGGATCAAGAGAGAATACAGTAATGCCAAAACTCCACAACAAAATGGAGTTGCTAAGAGGAAGAACATGACCCTAATTGAGGCTGCTAGAACAATGCTAGCAGATTCATTTCTACCTAACACTTTTTAGGCAAGCCAAGGAAAAAGGAGTGGCATTTAAAGATGTTGAAGATTCTTCAAGACCTGTAAGATCAGTCTTAACCCTGAAGCCACTTCCATCTATTGATCCTAAAGACAAAGGAAATGGTATCCTAGTTGAGGAAGAACCTGTCAAGATAAAGAGAAAAGATCAAGGGATAGATCAGATTGAGAAAGATGAAGAATTGGCTCACAAGCTACATGAGGAAGAATTGGCCGAGATTGCAAGAATACAAGAAGAAAAAGCAGCACAAAAAGAAGCTTTTAAAGTTGCTATAATGGAAATATTTGATGAAGTCCAAGCAGGTATTGATGCTGATGCATTGTTTGTAGCCAAGCTCCAACATGAAGAAAGAGAGGAGTACACAATTGAAGAAAGAGCAAAGTTCTTGGCTGAAACAATAGCTGCACAAAGAAAATTCAGAGCTGCACAAAGAGCTGTTAAGATTAGAAGTAGACCACCAACTAAATCTTAACTATGGAATTTGATGATGACAAATCTGAAGAATATAGGTGGTTACAAACACTCTTAGCTGAAAGCAAAGACATTTGAAAAAATCCAAGCTATGTATGAAAGACAGAAAAAGAAAATTGATGACTTCAAACCTATGGATTCAGATGATGCAGTAAAAGATAGTAAGAAGGTAGCTGGTGAAGATACTTCAAAGAAGGAGGAGGTTCTCAAAGAACCTAACAGTACTAAGATTGAAAGTATGAACAAGGAAGATGTAAGAGAAAGAGTTTCAAATGTTTCAAAGAAGAGAAAAGGAGGTCTAAGAATAAAAAGAATGTCTAAGAGGAAGAAGACAGAGTCTGACCTTAAAGAAGAAGAGGATCTAAAGACTTTTCTAAAAATAGTTCCAGATAAAGAAGGAATAATAGATTATGAAGTTC
>BQNB010164415.1:0-12986 GCA_026074375.1 Tanacetum coccineum
GGTTTCAATTTCACTAGTCATTGGGGAAACGACCCGGGTGATCATATTTGCCCGGTTTAATATACGTATTATATATTATATTATATATATTTTTGAGAGTGAATTTTACCGAGGATAACTTGGTAATTTTCTTAATTGCTCTTAGGTTTATATTTTATTGTGATATATTTTAGGTATATAAAACTGCTATCATAGAGCACTTTCGTTTTGAATGGTAATCATTATAGAGATGATTTCTTAACCCATAATGTTTATAGGGTCCAAGCCAGGTATTTTGCTTAGTATATTTTGAACTACTTGACTAAGAGTTTGATGGATAAGTGCCTGAAGGGATCTCTATTTTCTTTTTAAGACCCTTTACCTTTTTCATCAGAGTGAGAAGAAGTTGCTCAGTGGATGAGTCAGCTTTCTTGTCAGAGCAAGATTCAAGGACACCTGGTGATTTGTTTTCAGTCTTTTTCTTAATGACATATGCAGGTGACACTTTAAATATGTTGGTTTAGTCTTCTTAAGGACAAATGTATTAAGTGTCAGGTCAGCCATGTTGAGAGTTAGGTCAACCAGAGAAATAAGACTATCTGAAGTACCAATGGGTGCAGCTCTTATCAGCTTAAGAAGAGGTGGTAGATGTTCTTGAGTCTCACATTCACACTCTGAGTTAGAGGTGATCTTAGGAATTGACATAGATGAGGATTAATCAGCCTTAGTGAATATAACTTCTTTTGAGGAAATTCTCTTTTCTCATACCTCTTCCTCCTAAGGCCTTGACAATGTCGTCAAGTATTTGCTCAGAGTGTAGTTGGTCAAGGGTGACTTTACTACAAGTCTATTTTTCAATGATCTTTTTAAGGTCAGAGATCTCATCCTTCAAAGATTCATTTTCTAAATTGATTCTGATGACTTCATTTTGAAGAGAATAGTTAATGGACACAGTATTTTTTAGGTTACAAAGTTCAGACATATGTAAGGATAGTTCTTGTTTAAGAAGATTATATTTGTTAGTTTTTCCTCTGATCCTCCACATAGTGAAGGTTAACATGAGTATAGTCTATAACATGTTTCCTTTCATCACCATCAATCATAAACAAGAGTCTATGTACCTTTTTCATGGTGATGTCAAGCCATTGGCCAGATCTTGCATCAGTCTTCCCAACAAATGGCTCATCCTCAGCAATTTCCATGAATGCCCTAATCTTAGTGGTCCCTTTATCATCTGAGGAAATAATTTCTTCATCCCAGTCAAATGACTCAGCTATCAAACCCTTTTCACTCTTTCCCTTCTCATTCTTTCCCTTTTCACTCTTTCCCTTTGTTAGATCATCAATCCGTTTGGTTAGCACAGACATCTCAGGTTTAAGTCCCTTGTATTTTCCCTTATAATACTTTTGATGATTACCAGTATTTTGGGAAGATGTTTTGTTGAAGGATGGTGTGTAGGGTTTGGGTTTGTTGAAGGAATTGTTTTAGGATGGATAAAATGGTGTGGAGGTTTTGTTTGAAGGACGGTCTTTTTGAGAATGATTAGGATTCCTACAAGCGAAACAAGTTTCTTTGGATTTGTCTATAGGTTTCCTAGCTGATACAACCCTCCCAGATCTTTTATAGAACCTTTTCTGATTTGCCAGCAGAGCTCTTTCATGATACTCAACATTCAAATCAGCCATGAATTCATTGTTAGTTCTTTGATCATCTTCAACATCTGAGTCAATGTCCTGAAAATGATTATTAGAAATCAAGGCTTTTGAGCTTGAGGCCTGAATATTAAATCTTTATGTCTCTGACTCATATATCTGATCAATCAGGCCTTCTTTATAATTGTACTTGCCATAAAAAGTAGCCAAGCATTCATTTTTAATAGAGTTATTTGCCCTCTAATTTTGATTCATGCTCAACCATTTTCTTGGCAGGCTGTTAACAAACATTGCATTGACTTCAGCTTGAGGAATAATAACACCATTGTTTTCAAGATTATTTAGCAAGCATTTCAGCCTTGTGAAAGTTCCATTTACTTTCTCACCTTTAAGTGATTTAAAAGCATTGAGCTTTAGTCTCAAGGCAGCAATCTTGGTATCTCTTTTATCAGATGGTCCCTCATGAGCTAAGATGAGATCATTTCACATCTCTTTTGCAGTTTTGCACTTAATGATAGATTTCATAACATCATCTGGTAAGCAAGATGTAATGATACTTTTTAATCTTTTATCTTGATTAGCAAGATGACTTTCAGCATTTGACCATTGATTTTGACGTTTGGGCAAAGGATTATCAGAAGTGGACAAGCTTGACATAGGAACAAAAGGTCCATCTTTTAATGTTTTCAGAAGGTAAGGTTCAAGACCATCAAGGAATACCAAGAACCTAACTTTCCAATTTGTGAAATCCTCTTTGTCAAAGGCAGGAACATTTGTGACATGAGACCCTCCTCTAAAATCAAGAAGTTGAGGGAGATTCTCATCAACAACATTTTGAGCTACATTAGTTGTAGTCGTGGTGTTGGTGGTGTCATTTGTAGGCATCGTGTACACCTTATTAGTATTAGGGCTATCCGTATTGCCAGAACTTGTTCCAAGTGGTGGTGGGATAGGTGGTACGGTTCTAGACATGCTTGGATCTTGATTTGTTGAAAACAAAGAACAGTTTATAAAAGGTTTTATAAATCAATACTACTCTAATACCAATTGAAAGTCCTAATTTACACGTCTATATGAAATATAACGCTTATCAAATGTAAATAACACAAGTAATAACTTTGCAATCGTGTAATGCTTTATTAATAAGAATCAAAGTATTATAATGTGCTACGGATCGCACAAGTTGATTGACAATGTAACATCACCCTTTGAACAAGTAAACTTGATGATATATCATATTTACAAGTGAACTTATATAGACCAGCTGATAGGATCAGCGAACTACTCATTACAACATTCTCTATTTATACTAATACGAGGTTGCGTCCTTAGTGGGGGTAGTTGCAACGTGTCAAGAATCTAGTGGAGGATGCATGAGGTATTTAATGCACATCCATTCTTGGAAACATCCGCCCATACTTTAGTGAACAATTCTGCCAACTGTTCACTACTTTTACCAACTTCGTACTTGGTACAAGCTTTAACTCAAATAACCTTTTGTCCCTCCTTAAATTAATATTGAGTTTCCCGCCTAGTTCAGCTTGTTCTTCTTAAAGGGTAACATGATAGTCAGAGTATTGCCACCTCCGACTCTCCTTAGAACCACAACATATTCCTTCTACATACCAGCTGATATCCATCCCAGCTAACGAGTATGTCTTCAATTAGTCTTCGACTTCCATGAGGATGTTTGTGACTTGAATACGTCTGACGTTGCCTACTGAGGCTATGTACTCAGCGAGTCCTTGAATACCATTGAGTCTTGTACTTAGCGGTTCTTTAACTCTTAGCTTATTTTCTGTTTAAATCTCAGCAGGGATCATTGGGCTCTGAATTAGCCCAACAATTAGGGTTATCATCGTGTGTTCCTTCTTTTTCTTTTGCTGTTGACAATTACTAAGCTACAATTAACTAAGCTGCATGTGTGTCTTTGACTTTAAGATCGTGTTTACTTCACACTAGAACCATGTTGTTACTAGTTCAAATATCAACAAGTGGTAACAGAGCTCGAGTTCGCTGGTTAACTAGGATCAATCAAGAAGGGTTATTTGTTGAATCGGTTTATCTTGGGGGGATCAGATTCATAATTCTGTTTAGGCTACCAAATTATCGATAATAAAGGGTTCTTGGTGTTCAATTTCGTGGACGTCAAAGTGGGCATTTGATCTACAAGTTAAATGGTTCATAAGTTTTTAAGTTGTTGAGGTATCGACACGGGTTAAAGGAAACTTAAGGGTTTGTTGTTTTTTGATTTATTGGAGATCAACATATGAGCTGGTGAGCTGGTGCCGTTTTGGGTTTTCGTCAAGTTTTTTGACGAAGAAGAAGAAGACGTACATCAATGGTTCACTACTTCAAAAATGGTGTTGTTTTAATATTAATTTTGAAGGAAGATTTCATATTGATTTTAGTAATCAATTTTAGTAACAAGGCCATTTATTTTTGAAGGTTGCACGTGATGTATACTTTGTTTAATTTATTTTTGTAAGGTTATATATATACTACAATATGGTTAGTAAATAAACAAAGGGATAAAGAATGACGGGAACCAAGTTTGATATCGAGAAATTCAATGAAGCTGGTGATTTCAGGTTATAAAGGATCAAGATGCATGCTTAATTAATCTAACATGGATGTGAAGCAGCTTTGGAGGTTTTACCCACGACTATGGAAGCTGAAGCGAGAGCTAAACTAAACGAGAAATCTCATAGTTTTGTGATTTTGTGTTTAGGTAACAGGGTTCTGAGAGAGGTTACCGAGGACACAACTACAGCAGGGGTTTGGATGAAGCTCGCGATTTTGTACATGAGAAAGTCCTTGGTAAACAAGTTTTACCTGAAGAAGTTGTATACATTCTACATGCTGGTTGAATGAAAGATTTCTTAGCATATAAATGAGTTCAACAAAATGGCCGCACTAAATTCAAAGCAATCAAATAAAGGTTTTAGGCGAAGGGGGATAATGGCGAAGGGTTTATACGTGATGGAAGAACTTACTGTAGGGATTCGTATCAGTCAAGGGGAGAGTCAAGATCAAAGTCTCAAGGTAGAAGATTCAAGTTCTATATTTGTCAATCTAATGAGCACTTGAAGAGAAATTGTCCGAAGAATAATCGCAAGAAGTCAATATGCTATGTCAAGAAAGATGATCAACCAAGCTGTAATGGTTCGATCTGAGGTAATGATGGTGATGACTGAAGAGACTCTGCTGGATTGGATTATGGATCTACATGACACCCATGTTTGATTTATTTTTTGATTTTCTATAAAGCGATGGGGATAGGGTACTGTTGGGTGACAATTAGGAGTGCAAGATCAAAGGTATTGCCAAGGTAAGGCTACAACTGAAAGATAGATCAAGTTTTGTGTTACATAATGTCAGGTATATTCATGAATTGGAAAGAAACTTGATATCGCTGGGAACTCTTAAAAAAGAGGGATATGCCGTAATATTGCAGTCAGGCAAAGTCAAGGTGATTAATGGTTTTAGGGTTATTTTATCTGGAACCTAAAGAGATTATTGTGTATACTCTTTGGATGGCCATGTTGTGGCAGGTGAGCTTAATGCTAGTTTTGAAGAAAAAGACAGTCTTGTGCAGGTTTGGCACAAAAGACTCAGACATATCAGAGAGGTTGGACTACAAGTACTGGAGAAGCATGAACTGTTTGGCCAGAAGAATTTATGTAAGCTTGAGTTTTGTGATAATTGTGTTATGGGAAAGTCACTTCAAGTTGGTTTCTATGAAGACAGGCACACTACTCGAGGAGTGAGAGACTATGTTCATTCATATCTACGAGGTCCGTCTCAAGTGGAATCATTAGGAGGTATGAGGTATTTCTTATCTATTGTTACATAACATATGAACATAACTCTCATGGATAAGGTACGTTATTTATTAATTCAATCTAGAATGCCTAAGACCTTCGGGACGTTAGCAACATGTACGACCGCATATCTTATCAATAGGTCACCATCGACAGCGATTGAAAAACACAACTATGGAGATTTAGTCAGGACATCCAGGTGATTATGGGATGTTGAGGATTTTTAGATGTGTCGCATGTTCATATAATAAACAAGGTAAGCTCGACCCGAGAGTGGTAAAATTTATTTTCTAGGGTATCTTAAGGGTGTGAAGGGGTATAAACTATATAGGTTTGATGATGAATCACCAAAAATAATCACTAGTAGGAATATGGTCTTCAATGAGAGTGTCATGTATAAAGACGCGTTGAAGGATTCTAGTGCATATACTGATACGTCTATTAAGGAATTACATGTTGAGGTGGAACAACATGGTTTAAATAATCATACGCTTAAGGAAGATCAGATATATCAGGAAGATGGCAATGATGAAGATGCGGGGAATCAATAAACTGACCAGACACCAGATCTCACATATTATCAGTTAGTTCAGGATAGAGAGCCAAGGACAAGAATGAGACCTTTAAGGTTTCAAGATGAGAGTAATATGGTTGCTTACGTGTTTGCTACAACAGAGAGAAAAAGACACTCATGAACCATTGACATACCAGGAGGAAGTTGCCTATGAATACAGTTCTAAGTGGAAAGCTGTTATGGAAGAAGAAATAGATTCTTGTAGAACGATAGAAAGGGGTAAAAATAGTTTACTTGACTTCTTTGAAGTTTTTAAAACTTCAAGTCTCAAAGAACCGAGTGGTGTAGTGATCTACTTAGCTATAACAACAATAAGTAGATGGAGAGAGAGAGAGAGAGAGTGAGTGATGACATCAAATAACGTCTATTTTATAGTATCATTTATCGCATGTTATTAACTTATTTTGTATAGTTATTGCAAAGAATTGTTACTTAATCGTTTATATTTGAGAATTGTAGTAAATATGGAGTCATTGGTGAAAGATAGCAAAAGGTGCGCATTCTGGAGCTTAAATGAATATATTTTGAAGATTACTATTCTGAAGACCAATACGCCGTATCCATCAAGGAAGATACGGCGTATCCGTGACTGCACTCATCAAAGACCATAGAGGAATAAGCCTAATAGGCCGTATCCAGAGAGACTCAATAAGCTGTATTTTCAAGATATAGTATTTGAATATTTTGGAAGATATCAAGCGTGGTCCCTACTCCAAGAAATCACCAATACGTTGTATCCAACCGACTTCCAGACCTTATAAATAGAAAACTCAAAAATGAGTTTTCAGTGTGCTAAATCATATTCTCGATACCTAAACCATAAAAGTGAATTTTCAGAGGAGAAAAAGAGCAGAAGAGGCCGAGAAACGTTATCAATTCCATAGAATACATTGTGTAATTCCATATACTTTAGTAATCGTTAAATTTTTGGTATCATTCGTTAACTCGGTTAGTTTACCTTGGCTAAATAATTGCTCTTGTATTTATTATGACGTTTGAAGGCTAATACCTTCGGGTATTAGCCATTATTATAAAGATCTGAATGTTTGGTATTCGTTTATCTTGATTTCTTAATTTATCGTTGTATGCTTGTTTATGTTTATCAATTTATACTTGTTTACGCGCTTTTGTATGCGACTTATCATTCAACTGGATCTAGTTAGGACCCGATTACATTCGAAATGCGAAGACGGAAGAATGGCTCACACGCGGGCACATTAGCGTGCATGAGATTGCGAATAAATAGGGAAGCTAACGAAAAAGTCTTATACTAAAAGACTTCCGCTAGTAAACAAAAGTGCTTTCCCGGGGAGACAACCTGGTGGATTGTTTATTAATTTTTATATCGAGTCTGTCTTCCCAGACATCAATACGGCGTATCCGCCCCATACCATACGGCGTATTGAATGTTTGGACGTTAACAGTCGTTATTTTATTACACTTTAAAAACATTATTGTCCTGTTTGGCAATTCGACGTATGACTAACCTCTAATACGTGTATTCACCCCAGAAATGCCGTAATTAGTTTGTTAGGTTTATAGTTTTCCTATATTTTCTAAAGGACATCGTGAATAATTTCAATGATGTTAGGCTGGAATATATTATGTATCTGATTATTATGTTTGGTTGAAGTCATACTGTGAATTAAGACGCTTTTTAACACACAACTCCCGCTCCTTAAAAGCAACTTATGAGAATCTACGAGCAAATATCAGGGGAAGTAGTTTTCGAGTTTCTCATTCTAATTCTTTTTAAATTCCAGTATTTAATGTTTTATATATACAACGAGGACGTTGTATAATTCAAGTGGGGTGATGGAATTAGAATGTTTACTTGTCCTAATTTTCACATTAAAATGCTTAAATTATGCTCAAATTAATTATTTTTTCAAGCAAACTTTTATGAAATTACTTGATACATTACCCGCACACAATAACCCTTGTTAGATATTGTGAGGATTTAACCTTTTCGTTTCCAAATGTTTACCCAAATTCCACAAAATATGAGTGTGCCGGTGATGTTGTAGACTTTAGAACTTGGCTTGGTATATCACTCAAGACCACAGTGATGAGTACTATGGATTTAGATAGAGTAACTTTTTTAAATTGGTAAATTTTAGGATTACACCCAAATCGCCTTTACATGTTTTTATTAACTAACTACACCGGTTAGTTAACCTCCCATTTAAACCCATTTCCACTCTCATCTTTAGAGTGAAGATCCAATAGAAAAACCCATAGAGAAATCTTTATGGAACTTTCTACTAACTAGTGTTTTGTTACACCCTTACACCTATAACCTTAACCCTGTTGATTAAGTTTAATTTATAGTTGCTAGTCGTTAAAGTGTAAGTTTGTATTTCCCGAGTTTGTGTCAATGTTTTCTTTGGTGCGTAGAGCTGAGAGGTTGGAATTTGACCATTGCAAATGGGTGAATGTATATTAGTTGTTAAAAACTCATTGAAATGTCTTCCGTCACAATTTATTGGTGTAATACGCAAAGACGAAGGAGGAACTATCAAAGAAATTATCCAGAATTTATAATGTTCGTGAGATAGGGGAAATTAAATCGAGATTTGAAGAATAGTTACGCAAAAAAATCAAAAATCGAGAGAGAAAAAAATAAAAAAGAAAAGAAAGAAAGTTTAAAGATAATCGTTATATCGCAAGGAAATTTCACGAAAGATCGATTATTCGTGGATTCCGTCTAAAAAATATCAATGTTGTATAAGTATTGAATACAAAGTGGGAAGATATAGCAACTTTCCTTTTAGATGTATGTAAATTTTTAGGATGATTGGATGTTGACCGTTACGAAGAACGCCAACTTAGGTTGTTGTTCTTTGATTTTTGGATCAAAGAGTTGTAAATAGGTTGTGTCATTATCATGTTAACGGTCAGGAAAAAGTGTCTAGCAACTTGTATATTAGTCTTAATCTATTTCTTTCTTGATTTTTATTTAATAACAATTCACTTCCCTCTCACCTAATGATTAGCCGATGGTTTTACGCGAATGAAGACTTATTCGAGCATGCATGTCTATTCCGTCGTTACAGCCATGTATGCATGTCTTAGCTGCCTCGTTGGTTTATGACTTTTGGTGAAAGTTAGAAGGTTCCTACCCTATATCATTCTTCATCCTAACCGTTGGTTAAATTCGAATGAGAATGTGATCGAACATACATGTCTATTCCATCGTTATGGCCATGTATGTGTGCTTTAGCTGCCTTGTTGGAGTGGTACTTCTGGTAAAAGATTGTAGATTGATCAACCGTACGTCTTTCCGTATAAAAAACCCATATTTACCTTTATAAACTTGTTACTCCTTGGCTTTTGTGGTGGAGATGTGTATCCTTTCCAAGCTTATAATAGAATACTCGTCACGACCGAGTAATTGAACGAATTAGTTACATGTTACCACATAGATTAGTTGAGTGATTTGAGTGTTTTAATCTTCCTATTTCGTGAGGTGTTTGGTTGTGTACTTGTAATAGATCAAATAAGTGCTTTAACGAAAAATATCCTTAGAGATACATTTTTACAAACTTCTAAAGGCTACTTAAAGACAAGTAGGATTCAAGTGGGGAGCTATTTGATGACATCAAATAACGTCTATTTTATAACATCATTTATCCCATGTTATTAACCCATTTTGTATAGTTATTGCAAAGAATTATTACTTAATCGTTTATATTTAAGAATTGCAGTAATTATAGAGTAATTGGTGAAAGATAGCAAAAGGCGCGCATTCTGGATCTTAAATGAAGATATTTTGAAGATTACTATTCTAAAGACTAATACGCCATATCCATCAAGGAAGATACGGCGTATCCGTGAATGCACTCACCAAAGACCACAGAGGTATAAGCCCAATACGCCGTATCCAGAGAGACTCAAAATGGCATATTCAAGATATAGCAAGCGTGGTCCATACTCCAAGAAATCCTTAATACACCGTATCCAACACTTGGATACGTCGTATCTAACTGACTTCCAGACCTTATAAATAGAAAACTCAAAAATGAGTTTTTAGTGTGCTAAATCATATTCTCGATACCTAAACCATAAAAGTCGATTTTCAGAGGAGAAAAAGAGCAGAAGAGGTCAAACAACGTTATCAATTCCATAGAAGACATCATGTAATTCCATATACTTTAGTAATCGTTCACTTTTTGGTATCATTCGTTAACTCGGTTAGTTTACCTTGGCTAAATAATTGCTCTTGTATTTATTTTGATGTTTGAAGGCTAAAACATTCGGGTATTAGCCATTATTATGAAGATTTGAATGTTTGGTATTCGTTTATCTCGATTTCTTGATTTATCGTTGTATGCTTGTTTATGTTTATCAATTTATACTTGTTTATGCTCTTTTGTATGCGACCTATCATTCAACTGGATCTAGTGAAGCGGACCAAGTAGATCTAGAGTCCGGGATAGCTCTCCATATAGTAATTTATACATCTAGAATAATAGTTACACAAATATTGTCCTTCTAAGTCTGTGTCTAGGATACGCTTCGGGCTTAACTAGTTAATTGGATATTGCCAATGGTTTATTGATCGTGTTGACTAGCAGGTGACCTAGATAATTCAACAAGTAACGTTCTAATTCTATTGGATAATTAGACAAGTGTACTACTAGTGTATAAATTGCCAGTAAGCAGTAAGTGGATAAATTCTCTATGAGCTAGGGTTTACCAAGATCACCATTACTTTAATCCCTAAGATAGATTATAATCAGCAAACAAGGATGCTTTATACGGATGCTTTAATTGTGACAGAATTAATGTGTCTAGGTTTTAGGATGATGTAATGCCTAAGTCTTAAGAATGATATGCCACCTCGAGAGAAGAAATCATTGCACTTAATAAACAAACCAACTTTCTAATCGGATTAATAATGGTTAATACAGTTTTCTTATATAAGGTTTGACCGCTCTTTTATCCTTTGTTAATTAGCTTGCGTGGGTAAAAGTGCCTTGAATTGATTGTAGTCACCAACCAAACCGTGCCAGTCTCTCAGGCTGAAAACCCCCCATTTCCCGTTAGAATTAGGATTTAGACTGACATAGGTTTAGAATAGAATCAAATTAACATAGATTAGATAGCCAAGATATTAATTAAATTGATAGATTTAATCTCGCTTCAACTGTTCGACACCCTACTTACCACGAAACTACTACCGATCGGGTACACTGCCCGTTAAAGTGTTGTTTTTGGTTTAGTCGGCAAAATATAAATTTAAAACTTGAATCAATAAAATATACACCACACAACGACACATCCAGTTTTTAGCGCCGTTGCCGGGGAGTGAAAATTAATCTTGATTTTTATTTGATATTTTGGTTTTTAACATTAGATTAGATCTAACCCGTAGGATTAGTGTAATTTAGATGAGTGTATATCCTTGTATAATCTGTAATATTTGTATATTTGTCTTTAATTGTTTGCTTGTATATTTGTGTGTTTATTTGTTTGCGTATTTAATTGTTTTTCTTAAATACATTGTTCTGGTCGACAGTTGAATACGGCGTATCCACTTCCATCGGATACGGTGTATCCAATATTATGTCCAATACAGCGTATTCATCCTAATAGATTAATACGGCATATCCACTTCCTTTGGATACGGCGTATCGATCATCTAATAAAATTCTTTTCTATTCTCGAACTTAAATCCCAAATTTTTTATATATACCTTTCTCCGCTGGTTCTACTGATAATTTTCTAGATATTTTTCAGTACGAATGACAAAGGTTATCAGATGAGAGTTTAAAAAAATTAAGGATGTTAAGGTTGAAGATGTTTCGCTCACTTGCGATACACCACTTGAAGTTTTCAACAAGGAAGTCATTCGATTAAGCGGAATGGATAATGATTTATTCACATATAAAGTTGAAGTTACTAACATCCCATGTAACTAGAAAATAGATGATGATTCGAAGCATGAAGCTGATGACGACATGGGGTATGATCCGTCTGATGTTGCATTTATTGAATGGTTATCATCAAAAAATTTCAACTACAAAACAATGGATCATTATACTATGAAAGCATTATGGATTTACTGGATCAAAGGAGATGATGAAGTAGAGCTCGCTGACGAGGAATCTTCTGATGATGAAGATGAAATTGCTGAAGTCTTTAGAATCGACAATAATATATTTAACTATGAGACACCTCTCTGTTCAGCATTTAACGAATTTAATTACCTTCTCAAAGTAGATCCAGACTTACTTACGAAGGATATTATAGGGTTTAAGACCTATGAATATTACAAAGACGATTGGATCTACGAATGGAATAAAGATGTACCATGGGTGTACGACAAGCCATGGCTTGATAATGGAATATGGAAAGAGCCAACACCAGTCAAACATACGTGCAAGCCTTTCAATTATAAGACTGGATGTTCGGAATGGCCAACCCGTAGTTGGAGAGATGATGGATACTGTAATGGAGGAAAC
Organism: Tanacetum coccineum; assembly: GCA_026074375.1. Classification (NCBI taxonomy): domain Eukaryota; kingdom Viridiplantae; phylum Streptophyta; class Magnoliopsida; order Asterales; family Asteraceae; genus Tanacetum; species Tanacetum coccineum. The sequence goes on from BQNB010164415.1 coordinate 12,497, forward strand.
TTACCCGGAACTTACATTATTGGAAACCAACTCCATTATCAGGATTACGAATGATATAAAGCTTTGGAAGATTGTGAATAAAAAAACGAGGCTTTAAGAAACAAAGCTATCATGGAAGGATTTATCAAGGATGATGATGATGAGTTGCGTTCCGAACAAATGAAACGATGGAACATATAGGTAAACTATGATGATGCTTATGAGATAAATCATGAGAGAGAAGAATTATGTGAAGTTCGTGAGTCGTCGGTATGCAATGTAAGGAGATATATGATGATCAAATATTCGTTCAATAATGATGATGAGTATGTTGCTATAAAAGAAGACGAATAAGACGATCTTACTCTCATAAGAAAAGAGGTGTGCCTAGCTTTCCAAGAAATATTTTGGAAAGTGAACTAACCTTGTCCTTTGCTCAAAACAAGGACATATAAATGCTCTTTAGAGCTAATCTACAAGCTCCAACTTATTTTCATAAGCTGGTACAGTC
>BQNB010164416.1:0-14334 GCA_026074375.1 Tanacetum coccineum
AAGTGAAGACCCTAGATTATTAGATTTGATGTTTACTATTGAAACCGTGAGACATGTCCACAGTGGCAAAATGACCGTTATCGATGAAGCCACTTATGAGTTACAATACTTGAATAATTTCACATAGTATAGTAGTCAAGATTAAGATCATTAAGACACTTAGTAACTCCTTTAACAAACAGTTCTTACATGGCTACAAAACGGAATGAAGTTATTTCGATTTAGGTTAAAAAATCGTCCTAGAGAGTGACTACAAAAGGCATGACAACGAGAATTAACTTGGACTATGTTGGGATTTTATAACTAGTAAACCAGTTACTACGAGTACGCAGCGGATGGATCTAGTTTGACATTAAAGATTAACACACGTATAAAGAAAGAAGCACTAACTGTTATTTTGATAACGTCAATAAATGAGAATCTTGATCTTGAAACTTAGTGATTAAGTTGTCACCTCTACGGTTGCTCACACAACACGTCAAACAAGCACGCTACGATGCTAGTCGTCACTTCACGTCACCTTGTGTTGCATCTTGTTTCTTGAATTTAAGATCTCAAACCTCTTCCACCGAAAATCAGCCAACAACCCTAATAGCTTGTACTGAATTCAGTAAACCCTAATGAGGGTTTTATCAAAATCGGTTTGAGCCGAAAATCAAGAAACTGAAACCCTAAGTTATTTCAGATCGTTGTCGACTTGGAGAACTGGTAAACCGAAACCCTTGATTAACTTGAGCTTATGATCAAGCTTGTGGGAATCCAATCGTACCAAAACCCTTTTAGAGTTTTCACTGAAATCAATCAAGAGGAGAAAAGAAACCGAATTACGCTTTTAGGGTTTTACCTAATTCGGTTTTGGGAGGAAAGGTGAAACCGAAAATCAATTTAGGTTTTTAGGGATTTTGAATGAATGAATAATGAGCTAGGGTGAGGGTGTTTATATAGGCACCCAAAACCTAGTCCTTGGTGAACAAAGAAACCATAATTCATTCATTATTCCAATTCCTCCACCTCCTCAATTCTAAATCGACACAAACACCCCCTCTAAAAAACCATAGGGGTCGACCATCACAAGGAACCCCTTTGGGTTTGGGTTTTGTCAATTTAAGTCCTTTCGGTTTATATATTTAAATAACCATTAAGTTAGTTATAAACTATAACGACTATTTAAATATATTACGTGAAGTATATTTAACAATAAACATATTCTATGTGTCTTAACGTGTGTGCCCCCAATAGGCTCACGTATTTCTAATCGCATAACGCGCGGATCCAACTACCACATTCCAACAGCTCCCACTTGGGAGTTGGAGTAGCAGACTGCGTTTATACCAACAACGGAAACGTTTAACAACACTTCATTTGTTATTAAAACTAGAAATACCTGAGATGAAGTTCCAAGAACATTCGTAGTATAATAGTTATGTATTTCTTGCTAATATCATCCCTTTGTTACAGATACCGTTAAACCATGAACATGGATCCTAACTTATTCCATATAGTTTAACAATTTAGTTTCTCGTTATAGAAGTTAATTCAGATCTACCAAACGTAATCAAGAATCATCTTGAATTACACTTTGGGTGCGGCCACACAATCATCTGATTAATTCTGAAGAAGCGCCAATTGTATCAGTATGCAATTAGACAATTGGAGAAACAAATTTTTTATTAACTACAAGTGTTGTAGATGCTGCTTCACATCACTTCCAAGAATAGCCTTTATAACTACCATTTTTAGGTTAGCGTTTGACTTATAATTAAAAAGTGATATCCACATATGCAGAACTTGCTTATGAAAAGGATCCAAAAGTAAATATTCGAAGGTTGAGGTGTCCAATATGCATCCCTTGTGAATAATATATGAGTTTGGCGGGAACCATCCATGTATTTAAATAATACAACCAACACTCACATTTGCCTTAATGTAACAATACTCCCATATTGTTACCCGACAATGGACATATTTAGAATAATAACATTATTCAAGGATTAAACATGCAAATATAGAACATAGTAGTATAAATGAAAACTATCATACCAGGTATGTCAATTTATTATTTAATACAACTAATTTCAGTTCCATTATTCAAATACTAAAAACAGATATGCATAAGACTAACTAGTAAGTTGAAGTCCAATGTTTCCAACATGCTCAACTCTTTCTGTATAAGAAAGCTAAATAGTCATCTGAGTAAACTTTCCGAATACTTGTTTCAAATTCACAAATTTGTGAAGGATTTGAATGATATGATGAGTGTCGTATGTATATTTGCATACTATTGCAAGTATCATAGTATGGAAATGTGACAGTACCTTTTATGAGGTATTTGAAGTCACCAACATACTTATCTCAGACAGTCATCTTTACAGTTTCTTAAAATGTAAAGTATCCTTATTCTTTAATGTGTATTGCAACAATGCTCTTAGCTGAGCATATCTAGTTAGCAGATTTATCATAAATGATGAAATCCTACTTCAACTAGAATTGATTATTCTCTAGCATTATGTGTACACAAACAACACTATGCCTTATATAATTCGTAAACGTTTGTTTTAACAGTCAGCTAAATCACTCTCAATTAGATATTGTTGTTAACAGTCATCTAAACACTCTCAATTAGATACTGTTGTTGTTAGCTCATCTTGCTCTTGTGCAAAAGTAACAACCAGTCTCATACACAATATAAATATATACATGATGAATCCTTAGTTAAAAATACAAGGTTTCCATCCATGTATTAAATTATCTCAAGTGAAATATATCATTTAAGACTTGCTTCAATGATGTATTGCATTGTGTTGGACTTAATCACCACATATGTTTATTTCAATAAACATTTTCATTCCAATCTTAAGGATTAATATCTAGCTTATGTGGGAATGATACTTTCGATATGTATTCAACATAAGAATTTAAGAAACAACATGCTGCTCCCACTCAATGTCAATGTACTCGGAAGTCATCTTCTAATTTAATCGAAATCATATTGTGATTAGTCATTAAGATCTCACCTCCTAGATGCATGATCCAATCCACACTTAGATTCTTTTATCTTGTATGCAATATAAAGATTTTTAACCCCTTTTGATTACACACCGTCCTCGCAAATGTAATCATTAAGGAAAGAGTCTTAAATTTTAATTGCCATATTTCAAATATAGACTCATAACCCTTTTTGATTACTCATCGTCCTCGCCAAGGTAATAATCCAAGAAAGAGTTATGAACCTTAATTTGACTTTTAAAGTTATTCAACCAAATCATTATAACCAATTGTTATCTTTATATTATAATTAATACGTGCATAAAAAGAGAGATTTAATCATAAGTCAATTGCATGAGTAAGATCAAAATTCTTATCATCAGTCAAGCATTAACATGTATACAATTTTTGTCCTTATGAGCCGTTCTTCAAAAGAAACTCATTCTAACCTCACAGGTTTACTCTTTGGTAAAAGATCAATCAAGCTCAAAACTTGATTGGCTTTTAGTACTGCATCATTATCATTCATTATTTCTAAGACCTTTTATCAGATTCAAGATGTGATAATGTATCTTAGCAATTAGCAGGTTTGAAATGATCCTCTAATTTATATTCCTCAGTATTGATATTACAATATCAATCAAGTGATGAGGCATCCTTGCGGATTTATGAATGTGAGTTCTAATATACTTTGGTTCGACATTTACATGTTAAACCTTAGTGTGACATTAGCAAGTGGATTTAGAAGGTTATGTATTTTGTTCCTGAATAACTTCAAGATCTATAGATGCTCCCACTTACTTTTGTAAGTAGAGAAAAAATTCTCTAAATACTAAGTATTTAAGCAACAATGATTGTTCTTAATTGGGAAAACACAAACACATTTTAAGTTCTCATCTCTAGCTTGTTAATAATATGCTTCATAAGATTTTAATAAATTTTAGAACTTTAATCAAGACCTAATGGGATTCAACTCAGTCCAAAGATGATGTCTTGATTACCTTCTAGGTTGAAACTATATTGAGTGTATTCATGACACACGCAAACTTCTAACCTTGATAGATTTTGGAGGTAGAGCAATTCAAGCTATCATGAATCAAACAATATGAATATAGTTTGTTTCATCATATTAGACATACCATAATAATGTGGTATTCTATGAGAATTAGAATTGTGAGACTACATCAAAATTCCATTAGATAACTTTATTCTCTTTAGGTCAAATACTTGTCAATTGGGTCATGCCAAATTGAATACACAGTATTTTAAAACCAAGTGCATGCTATAATGTATATTTCTTGAATTAAGCAAGAGCTCTATGTTCATGTGTTCACAAGAAGACAGAACAATTCAAGAATTCCATATTCTTGTGTTTACAAGAAAACAGAACATGGCAAGTATACATTATAAGTCTTTGAATAATTGAAGGACCTTATGTTAACTCTACGTTCATGTGTTTCAAGAAAACAGAACATGTAAAGTTATACGTTACAAGTCTCCGAATAATTCAAGGACATCATGTTAATGTGTTAACAAGAAGACATAACAATTTTACTACTTACTTTATGTTATGAGTCATTGATAAATTCAAGAACTTTATAATTATGTCTTAGCAAGTAAACATAATTATACTAACTAAAGTAATCATGAACGCAAGCTCTTGAGTTCATTCGTAATTTCAAGTTAATTGTGTACTTCATTAAGTATGATTATTTAATTTAACCATAAGTCTATTGACTAAAACAAGTAGTCAAAATGTTGAAGTAGCTATTGTATATTTCTTTGGACTCTTATATGTAATAGGACAATAAAACCATCTTCGTGTTAAGTCCTAGTAGATTTATTAGCTTCCTTACCTTGCGGTCAAGAGAAACCAATAATCATATCGTTATATGTTGTTCCTTGCACACATTTAGATTGTTCTTTACTTGTGTACGGGACAACATTATCTAAGGTGAACAAACAATACGACAAGCGCTCAATTGTATAAACAATATGATAGTGTCATAGATGTTACAAGTAGATCTCAAACTATAATGTTTAATAAGGAATTGTGGATTATTATTCTATAGATAACATTTCGGAAAGCAACCTCAGATATGGAACTTGTTATCATATAAAATAAAATGCAATCTTACTTAAACATGTGTTTGTTCATATTCGGAAAGTAATTAATTATTTCAAAGCAAGCTAGAAATAATATGGGCAACTAAAACGAAATAAATATTGTAGTCCCACTGACTTTTGACACCATTCAAGATGTCATTTCATGTATATAAATGCAAAACTCCCATGGATTTGTCACATTGTAAGTGTTACATCACTAGTAGAAATCAAATAGCAATTTATTTACTTTCTTACTCTCTTAAAACCTACAAGTAGCAATGTACGCTAAGTATTGTGCAGAGATATGAATTCTACTATGTGTAGATGAGGGACTAGCCATTCATGCTTTCATTTAACTTGAATATAAGCATGCAATGTCCCTTGTCTATCGTTTGCATAACCACAAGGTATTTTAGCACCTTAAGAATAATATGAGTCTAAGAAAAATACCAGCAGATATGCTAGTAATTTCTTTGACCCTCATGCGGTTTAAACTCATACAATGACAAGTGCAAGATGTAATATATTTTGGTAGTATTAGACTAATGTTCTAGTTACTCAAATTTTTGATCTTTCACTTATTTCAAGCCGAAAGAAGGGTGATAATTGAAAGAAAGTAAAATAAGTTTAATTGTAATTGATAATTTTCAATTATAATCCTATATTATTCTTGTCAACCAATGAGTATAAATAGAAGTAATGTCTCACCTTTTCTTACTTGGAAAATAGACTATGTTTGTCTTTTAAAGAAGAACAAACTCTCGTTTACGAATTATGTTGCAAAACACAATTAATCAGAATATAGAAAGTTTAATTTAGTATTTTTGATAATTAAATTTATAAATTAACTACCCAATTAATTTACTAATTAAGACTAAGATCCAACTTAACCTCCCACTTATTACCAAAGGTCTGACCAGAGCGTAAACAAGTGGGGCAAGAGGTAAGCGTCGAGCGTTAATTGCATTTTAATGCAACTCTTAGATACTTTGATTACTTGTCAACACATTAGTAATCAGTAAGATTAATGTAATGTGGCATGTTTAGTTCCATCTTATGCTCGGGTTCCAAGGTTCTGACCAAGCTACTCGAATTAAGAGCTCGACCAACGAGAACGCGCAAAATCGTTAAGAGGTCTGACCTGAGCTCGAATTCGCCCATGGGTTGGTAGGCTCTAAGGTTCTGACCTACAAGCAGTCAAACCCAAATTGCACGTGTTCTCAGGTTGGTGGCATAGACTAAAAAATTTTTCTAAGGGGTATTTATAAATAATGTGTTAAAAGGTGTACAAGAAGATGCAAACCAACTTTGTATACAATTTAAAAAACATTTAGTAATGTCATGTAGAGACATGCCATGGTTTACGGTAACTCCAATCGAACGCACAAAGAAGCGGAGAAACAGGTCAGCGCGAAGCTTATTAAAAACCTTATTTCTTTAGGGAATTACATAAAAATGACCCGCCTTAAACTTCTCTTAAAGTTTGTTCTAGTGGATGACATACTTTCCATGAGTCATAGGTCAGTTTTTTAAATCAAGAAAAACTAGTTTCATTAGTTTAACGTCTTATTAATTTTTCACAAAAACAGTTTTCCACGAAACAAATGGTAGGTCACTATGAGCATGCATTAGGCGTGTGAAAATTAATAGACTACATAAACATCATCTTTTTAGACATATGACATATTTAATTAGGCGTGTAAACAATTAGACATTAAATAATCATGCATACTGAGATTCATAATACAAAAGATGACATTAAGCATACTAGTAAACATGTAACAAATCCAAGTTCTCTCGCGAGTCTTCCCCAAATGGAGAACCATAAGACTCTCACTAGGTTTTCTGCTAAAGTGCCTAGATCGCCCCATTCACCACATAATGTGATTGAGTGAGTCTTATAGCCGGAATAGACATAAATTAAAAAGAACAAATAAAGCTAAATTAACAATTTTTAATTTCCTTTTAATTTCCTATATTAACTTTTAATAGAATTCAAGATCAAGATCTACAGATTTTATTTATTTTATGGCAAGAATCTAATATTATTGTCATATTTTACTAGTAAAACATAAATAAAATTTCTAACGCAGCAAATCATGGCATATGTTTTAATAATAGGCATATAAACAAGGCGTATAATTAAAACAAAAACGTGTAACCCATAAAGCTAAAACAAGTTGGCTCGTGATGCCATTGTTGGGATTTTATAATCTAGGTAACCATTAGCTTACGAGTACGCAGCGGATGGATCTAGTAATAGCATACAGGTTAACACATAATAAAAGGTAAACATAAAGCGTACCTCTCAGCAATTGACTCTTGCATAACGATTAAAAACGCGACTAAAACAATGCGCCTATATGGTTGCTCACACAACAGTCGAACAAGTTACGCCAACAGTGCTAGTCGTCCTCTCCCATAACTTCACGAGCTCCAAACACCGATGGTGTATGCTTAATTACCTTGAACGATAACCAAACAAACTCTTGTATCTCGAAACCGAAAACTAATTCGAATCCAGGATTGATGCGTACGAATTAGGTATGATTTAAGGGAAAGGAAACGAGTAGCCTTTTTTTTTAATTAGCTATGTAGCATGCAAGATGCACCGTTGATTACTAATTACGAATAAATAGCTTTTGCTTTTGCTTTGTCGACACAGGGAGAAAACAAAACCAATATGTGGAGTATTCGGTGATATATTATTGTGATGGAATTTGTGTGACATCCAGTGAATTAATTCCATTGTGAGGGCTAGGGGTGGGTGTTTATATTGGCACCAAACCCTAGTTCTAGATAAACTAGGACTCCTCATAATTCTTATCACAATACAACTTTTATCCCTTATTTTTAAAATTGATCTCAAAACCCCCTTCTAGAAGCTATATGGGTTGGTCAACAAGTGACACCCACAAGGTTCGGGTTTTGTCAATTTTAATCTCTCGGTTCATATTTAAATAGTCGTTACATTAGTTATAAAATATAACGGTAATTAACGGTTATTTAAATTATCAACGTGAAGCATATTAAATCCTTAATAATAAATGAATATTAAGTATTTAATAAACGTATTCTTCGTGTCTTAACGCGTGTGCCCCCAATAGGCTCACCTTTTCGGTAACGTTAATAAGGTGCTATCCGACTACATAATCCCACACGTTGATTAGCTTGAACTTTCCTAATCTGTCTAGTCTTATAATAATCTAATATAAGCTCCTAAGTCTCGTCTTTTCGACTTTTACCTTTATCAGTACACATACCTTATTGAAATCCATATACTCATTTTTTTAAGCGCGTAAGCTTTTCAAATTAAATTAAGCCCATAAGCTGACAAAGTAAACTAATCCAAGCAATATTAAGGGGTGTTTATTCGAGGTTAATTTAGGGTCATTCATATTTTTTTGGCGCAACATCTGACACTTACATTCGTCTCATTCAAGAAGGGGAGAAAGTATCATATATAGTCTATAACATGTACGTCTTGCCGTTGGGGTATGCTTTTGAATCTTGCTCTAGCTTAGGATACAATGGTAGTCAAGTTGAAGCTCGGCTCACTGTTTGACTTAAAAAGCATAACTGAAGGCAAGTGTATTTTTTTCTACCTTTTATAAAACTCTGAACAGAAGGCAAGTGAGTTTTGAAATCGTATCTACTAATTTAATAGGTTTGTTAATATCAGTGAGCTATAGATGATGGTTTCATGAATCAGATATAACAACGGAAAACAACCATCCTTGGTCTAACATCTTCACATTACGGACTAATGATTTTATTTGTCCTCGCACCCGAACGCCGTAATCTCTAAAAAAGCTTGACTCAGATAGTTACATGTCCGTCTCTATGTCCTGCTCTACACACCAATAATTATGAGCCTCTGTTGAAATATTAAAGTTCAAGTAAGTTAACCATATAGTAGAAATCACGTTAACTTAATTTAATTACCCATAAGTAGGCGGCGTAAGTTTTTGAAAGGCTTATAACTCTTTTCAGGTGATTTAGAACTATATAGCAGTGAGATGTGTTCAACGTTATTCTTGTTGTTATGAAGCCGCCTCAAACTGATGGCAGAAGCAATAAATTTAGAAAAACTAACATCTATATATAAATCTTAAATGATTTAAGCTAGAAAGCAAGAATACTTTGCTTTTTATTACCATTTCAGTTGCGATAGCTTCAAAATTTCACCCCAGTCAGATATATAATTATCTTCCAAGTTATAAAGGCGTTGATATCATCAAATAACGTCATATTTCACCATCATTTATCCCATATATTTTACCCACTTTATATAATTATTGCAAGATATTTGTAATTAATTTATTAAAGTTTGTAATTGCAGCAATTCTGGAGTAACTTGTGAAGATGAAGCTAAAAGGCGCAATTCTTGAGCTAAAACGAAGACATTTGAAGAAAACTCTTATCTACTACTATATGCCATATGCAGCAAAGAAGATACGGCATATCGGCGCCAGCTCGTCACAAGAATACGCGTAAAAGATCAATTCCTTATTCGGCGTATCACTCTTCACCTATACGCCGTATGCACAGCTCTACATACGGCGTATCCAAGCAATTTTCAAACACTATAAATAGAGGCTTAAAAACGAGTTTCAGTGTGCAATATCATAATCTCTATATAGTATACATCTGAAGTCGAATTTCTCAAGCCAACAAGAGGAGCCAAGGTCGAGCACCATTCCTAATTCCATAGAAGACCAAACCATTTGTGTAATTCTTACTTTCTTAATCATTCGATTCTTAATTGTTTGATCACGCTTGTATGATTACAATGATTGTAGGCTAATACCCTCGGGTATTAGCCATGTTAATGAAGATTATAATGTTTGGTTTGTTTTAATCCGGCTTGCTTAATTTATCGTTGTTTTTTAATTATGTTTATCGCCTATACTTGTTTATGTGCTTGTACATGCGACCTATCATTCAACTGGGTCTAGTGAGACTTAACCCGTAATCTAGATACTGTAATAGCTCTCCATGTTGTGTTTTATATTTCTGGACCAATAGGATCACAAATGACACCCTATCTTTGCCCTTTGATTTTAAGCTTAGTTGGACCGGCAAGTGACTCGATAATTGTTCAGCGATCATGTTCTTAATTAATTGGTAATTGATTTGGGTGGTGGACTACCGGTGTATAAGACAACATCAAGCAATAAGTGGGTAAAGTCTCGATGGGCTAGGGTATTAACAGGATCACCACTGCTTTAATTCCCTATGATAGATTATAATTAGACTAAGGATGCTTTATGCGGATACGTTAATCGTGACAGGATTGTTCGTATCTAGGTCTTAGGAAGAAGTACCGTCTAAGTCTTAAGAATGATATGCCGCCTCGAAATAAGCAACCATTGCACTAACTGAACAAATCAACATTTAATTGGATTAGCCATGGTTAATACGGTTTTCTATTATTTGGCTCGTACCGCTATTTTGTCTTGTGTATATTTGCTTTAGTGTTTATTGTGCTTAGAATTGATATTTGTCACCGTAAACCTGTGCCAGTCTCTCAGGCTAACCCCCCCCCCATTTACCTCTAGTAAATAAGTACAACATAGGTTTAACAAGTAACTAGACTAATCTAGATAGATTAAAATACTGATAGATATTAGGGTGAACTTTCGCTTTAGTGTTCGACACCCTACTTACGCTGGAACTACCTTCTTTGATCGGGTACACTGCCCGTTAAAGTGATGTCTTTAGGTTTGTCGGCTAAATATAAATGTAAAACTTGATATCATCCAAACACTACACACACGACGACACATCAGGCGTAAAGAATAGAATCCTTGTACCATTTTGGAGGATGTAGGATGAGTAAAAAGAGATGGGCAATCTTGTTAAGCCATACACCTGGTATAGGGAAAACTATATATGCGAAGTTTGTTAGGTCAGATGCTAGGTTAGCAGACTATAAAGGTGTGTTATCGTTAAGGAGAATTTATTTTTTTGGTATGATTTTAAGTGACATAGCTATGGGGGTGTTTGGATTTTCCTTTTTGTGTCACACAGTCACAATTATCTATTTCAGTGTTAGGGTAAACATATGTTGTTTTTGGTTATCTGATTATTTTAAGGGTCAACTAATGAATCTTAGATAATCAGTTTCACGCTACCTGCAAGAGAACTAATTATCGAAGTGTAGTAGGAAACAAATTTGGAGGTCAACTAACTTTATGCCTAGGGGGGCCACATATTTGACATAGGTATTCCTAGGAAGATTAAACTTATTCTGTCTTTCAAGATTATTATAGCAATAAGAAACTAAGGCAACAAAACATTTGCATCAAGAAACTAAAGCAGCAAAGTACAGTACGCTTTAGGAACTCATGAAGAGACTCACGATTCCTAAGTGAGTTGGTAACCTACAACCCAAGTCCTATAACCTACATGCCAATCATACCCATAAACAATCATTCTAATAGCAGCGGATAACTGGTACGTGTCCCGATACAACGCAATTTCTTTATAAAGCATAAACCTTTAAACTTATCTTGGGTTTGATACTTTTAAATATAGTCAACGAATTGAACGATGTAATCAGTCATGGATTGGTTTAGGCTGAACCTGTACACCTAGCAATACTCAAAATGTTAAATTGTTAGAAAATCTAGATGTGTGTGATGATCCTGGATAAACTCTTTAAGCATGTAATGATATTCCAACTTTCGTATAAAGTATTTCGACCCTTTCAAGATGACTGGGTTGCGCGTAAATCTCTATCGGGATAATACAAAGAAGTATATAATTTATGATGTTTACTGTGTGTTTTTGTTATGTATGAACCAAGTAAGTTCCTGAGTAAATATAACAGGAAATTAGGATGGTTATTTGTAGTTAAAGTGAATTTATTAAAGTTGTAAATAACCTGAAAATGAGAAATGTTACAGTAAGTATGGTTAATACAAGCTTGAAAAGGCTTAAACAACATCTTGCTGGCTTTGACAAGGTTGTTAAAGAAAGAACCACTGCCACAGCTATCACTGAGGGCACGTGGGGGTTTGAACATACAAAATCTTGTTTTAGGGATGAAATTATTCCATTTATAAAAGCACTTAAGGACATATTCAATAAATTCTATCAAGATCTAATTGATGAACTTACTAAAGTCCAAACTATTTTTATTCAAATGGAACAGGTTGTTGAACAACATCGTTTAGAGTCAAAAACTTTTGAAGTTAAAATGAATCAAGTTTCAAATGAAAACGATCGACTCTTGGAACAAGTTATTAACAAAGATGTTGTGAATGTTGTTATGAATTCTTCTGTGGATAATGCTTCTATGAACATGCATGAATGCCAAAAGTGTCTCAAACTTGAGACTGAGCTTCTTAATAAAAAAGATTTTGTTGAAAAAGAGATTTATGATACACTTTTCAAAAATTATACTTATCTTGAAAAGCATTGCATTTCTTTAGAGGTTGATTGTAACACCCCTAAATCTGGGTAGCAGCGGAATATTGAATATCGGAGGGCGTTACTTCATAGATCAATAGCACAAGATATGAGAACGACCACTAAATGTGTCGTTTTGAAAAGATACATTGGATTAACAAAATACTTGTTCATTACATAAGCTCATGGCTTCAAATTGTTTGACAATATAAGTAAAGATTTCGGTTTATAACAAATGTTCCCAAAATGTAATACGCCCTAAATCTTTAGTACTGACTCTCCAAAGAGTGACCCCCTAATATATCTTGGCACCTCGTGCCTTATTGACCTGAGAAAAACATGCTTAAAATGTCAACATAAAGTTGGTGGATTCATAGGTTTATGTAAATCAATAGTAGGACCGCAAGATTTCCAAGTGTATGATTAAGCAACAGATGCAAACATCATAAAAAGTAATTATGTTTTCCTAAGCTCATGACACTGAAGCTCGACGTGAATGAATGCAATAAATTGCCAATATTTTCCCGTGAATGATGTTCTAACCCGCAACATCCCAAATCTGACATGGTATACGTTTGTTGTCCGGCAAACCGGCACAGTGAGCGCTACTCACCCAAACGGGGATGTCAATCCCAAATAGATCTATTTATAACACTCACACTCACAATCTAGTAATTGACAGCTCATGATAATGGGCTTAGTGGGTTATCGCTACTTAGGCAAACACGTAATCATTGTATAAAATGTACATTTGCGTCCAATTTGTAAAGCAAAGCATGTTCTCACCCCAAAGATGTAAATCATTTAAATAATTGTAAAGCATGGGGCTATGAACTCAGCTTAGTAAGTATTCCTTTGAAAATGGTAAATATATCCAAGTAAAAGAATCACACCGTCATATACCTAAGTAAATACGGCCAGTCTTAGTCTACAAGTTTAGGCTAATGACTTAATGTATAAACGACAATAATTTGCTGGTTTATATATACTGTTATCACTTGTGTGGTGGTGCACATGTTTATTGTATTTGTCTTTACTTGATAGCTTTTGGGAAGGTATACGATTACACACGTTCAAACACATGTATAACGTTATTAATAAATATACATATTTATTAAGTCGTGGTTTAATTTGTATAATATCCGACAAAGATTATAACTTGTCCGATTTGTTAAGTGTTTATTAAAATCACTTTTGTTCATATAATACCCTTAGGTTTTCTATATATACATTTTAAACCCCTAGGTTTCCATATTTACACCTTTAGTCCTTTAACTTAAGAAAAATACACTTTTGGTCCTTGTACTTTCAAACAGTCCCTCAAGTTTCAGAATCGACATAAACAACCCCTAGACTTTATAAAAATAGTTTTTGGCAGTTTTAACCCTCAAGTTTCTAGTTTTACACTTTTAGTCCCCTAACTTGTAAAAGTTGCATTTTTAAGTCCAATTAAGATTTGAAAAGTGGAAAAATGTTTTATTATACTCCAATAAGCCATTTAAGATGTTTCAACTTATAAATAAGCTCGGTGAGTTTATTTCGAGCTTATTGGGCTTTTTGGACCCGATAGGGTCCATTAAGCATTTTAAAGGCCCAATTAACTTTTCAAGATGATAAAAGCCTTTGATAAGCTCAAATAAGCTGTGTGAAACTATGGGACTTATAAATAAGCTTGGATGAGCTTATTTGAGTTTATCGGACCAGTGGTACATTTAACCGAACCCGTATACATGGTTTTGGCCTATATAAAGGTTGCCAACTAGCATAGCCTAGGTTTTTATCTTAAATTTAGTGTTGTAGACCTAGGAAAGTCGTTGTATCACATTG
>BQNB010164418.1:0-14334 GCA_026074375.1 Tanacetum coccineum
GAAGGTAAAACCGTTATGGATGCGACACCGGTTGTGGATGAGAGTGATAGTAATGCGACGATGTATACGATGAGACAACTCAATTCATGGCCACAAGTCACCCTAAAGCTACTACTGTAGAGTCAACCAAGAGTGGCAGTGGAGGTGGGAGTAAGAGCGTGTATGAACGTAGAAAGGAGTCTTGTGATGAAGACACATATGATGATGATGAGTGTTAAGCTTGCGATGTAACTAAATATCAAATTGCAATTTGTGTTGTATGTGATATCAATCTTCGTGGTCAAATTAGAAAGTATGTTATATTTGATGTCATTCGTTAGTCAAATATAATCTAGTGGTTAGTTTGTTTTCTTTTGCTTAGATCTTGAATAAATCAACTAAAGTTATAGTCTACATTTGTAGTTACTTAAGTTATTCGATGTCGAGCTTCTTCTAGCCTTATGAAAGTTCGCCGAGTTATAAAACTGAGCTTGAGCCGAACAAAATATTGACTCGATTTGACTTGTTTACGCAATTGAACAATACGTGTCATTGCTTGAGTTCATGACTTGACGAATAGTGGTTTCCATGTTGAGTTCGAGACTTGAACATTAAAACCAAAATCACTATTCATATCTACGTCTAGGGGTGAGCAGGTTGGTGCGGGTCTTGGCAAAAACCAAACTGCATCCGCAATTGCGGTTTAAAAAAATAAGAATCCGCAATTGCACGGTTTTTGCGGTTTTGGTTTTTTACAGTTTCGGTTTTTACTGTTTGATTTTTGCGGTTTTTTTCGGTTTCTATAGGTTTTTTTTTAATTCTTATTTTTCGTATATATTTATTAGAATAAATCTATTATAAGGTTACATGATGGGTTGAAACATATATATAAAATGTTGTGTATTATTATAAAAATATACTTATATATCAAAGGCCATGATGCACATTTAATGAACACCGACCTGACCCATATCATTAACTCTTTCCCTCTCAACCCATATCATTAACTCTTTCCTCTCACTTTCCTTCTTCTCAATTTCTCAGTTTACGCACAGTGGTGACTAACCATACTACAATATGCATGATTGCCACCAGTTTCTCAGTAATTGTCATCAGAGATTTATATACACCGTTTGTTTTCGATGGTTTTCTTGAGAAGGCCTGTTGTTGCATTTGGGTATGTTCATATATCTATTGCTTTTATCTTACTTTTATGAATGTGGATTGAATTGTTGATCATATTAGGGTTTAATTAATTGTTAATGATATTAGGGTTTAATATGTGGATTGAATTGTTGATGATATTAGGCTTTAATATGCAGATTGAATTGTTGATGATATTAGGGTTTAATTAATTGTTGATGATATTGTTTTTGGCTGAATTGCGCTCCATTCTTTGTTGTTTTCTTTTGAGTG
Organism: Tanacetum coccineum; assembly: GCA_026074375.1. Classification (NCBI taxonomy): domain Eukaryota; kingdom Viridiplantae; phylum Streptophyta; class Magnoliopsida; order Asterales; family Asteraceae; genus Tanacetum; species Tanacetum coccineum. Next base: position 1,396 of record BQNB010164418.1, read on the forward strand.
CTTATTCAGTTGTGATTAGTTGTTGTTTTGTTTCTGTGCGGCTTTACCTATTGATGATCGGTTAAAAACACACAGATTGCGGAACATGTAAAAAAATCTGATAGTATGTGTTTGGTTGGATTTTGGGCAGGTTTGGCCGTGGCTGAGAGCTTGATGCCGAATGGTGTTTTGCTTGGCTTATGAACACAAATCGGCTGGCTTACGCTCTTTCGATGCCGCCGCTCCTTTTGTTGCCGCTATCCATGGCGTGCGACGATGGTTGCAGGTGCGTGACGATGGTGGCGAGCTCATAGGCCACAAGATAAGCTAACACGCAGTATATTATATTATACTATTTAATTAAAAGACAATTGTCGCATTATTGTGATCTTTTTCTATGGACACTATGATACAAACAATAGACGATGATGATGATTTTCTACTTTTGTGTTTTTGTGAGCCACGGTTTACAAACAACTGTATTTTGGCGAGGTAACTACAACTAAGCCATGGACGGTGTTTCGTGTGGTTCCGACACTAGCGGATCTGAGCTGTGGAAAACTAGAAGGAGGTTGAATAGTTTATCGTTTTTTAAATTAATGTTATGCTTGTTTATAAAAATTTAGATTCGACTTTGTGTGATCTCAATATGTGCACAATATGAACAATACAAGTATGTAAGTAAATGACAAGTAAATATGAAAGACAAGAGATAAGAGTTAGAAGGATCAAACCACAGCACAAGGATTTATAGCGGTTCGGTAACGAAGCACCTCTTCGCCCTACTCCACTCCCCGAGCACAAAACTCGAGAGTTATCTTCACTATGTCAACAAATTCCCTTTAGGCGGAGAAAATCGTACACGACTTAGCTTACACCAATTTCCGACACTAAGCGAAATGTCGAGTTCTAATCCTAGCTAGAACCAATCTATCACAACACAACACACCACTTCACGACAAATCACAACTTGGGTTCACAACACAACTTCTCTCTACTTCGCAACTTCTCTTCACTTCACAACTTCACTTCGCTTCACAACTTCACTTCACCAAGACACTACTATGATCACACCAATCTATCACTACTTACTAAGATCACATCGATCTAACTATACTTACAATGATCACAACAATCTACTTATTGTACACAACTACGATACACACCTTCACAATATACACAAATGATTTACAAGATATAACACAACTACACAACTATACCAACTATACTATAACACTTATTGATTTGATGATAAGATGTATTCTTCTCTTGCACTTCAGGAATTAAGCTTGGATCACTTGGAAATAAAGCTTTATGATTAAATGATCAAAGGAAGGAAATGAGTGTATAAACTAATTTAGAACAGAAAGAAAGTGTGTGCAAAAGGTGAGAAAATCAGTAGGGAATAGTCCAGTATTTATAGGCAAGCTGTGGCAAAAAGACACGTGGCCGGTCCCTTTAATTAGGGTGCCGGTCCCCTTAAAATTAAGGGGGCCGCCCGTTATAATTAAGGGGGCCGCCCATGCCTGACGCTCCTTTTTTCGTCTTTTCTAGGGGAAGTGTTTTCTGGAACATTTATAGCTATTTTTGGGTAGAAAATTTGAATTTAAAATATTTATTTGAATAAAACATTTCTTTTAAATCTAAAAATGTTTTGTAAAAGATATAAAAATATTTGTGTCATTTTTATAAAAAGTGTGAGTTTAAATAAAAAAAATACTTTGATCATAAACTACATTAAGCATTTATTTATTCATACCTTTAAGTGATTAAATTTTTGAAATGAAAATTTACTACTAATTACGTGTTTATAATTATTTTTTCATTAATTGTTTTTACATTTTGTGATTATCAAAACGTAGAGAGATCAAAAAATATTAACAATATTTTTAAGCATTATTTCTATCAGCAGACACCACCTCGGTCCTTCACCACACCCACCTTACTTTCCGCATTAGCCGCATAGCAATCTAACCTCACTCCTCAGATTATATGGGAAAATGACATTTATCCCAAGATTTAGGATCTTTAATTATTTTCTTTTTCTAGTTTAAGATTATTGTGTAATGGCTTTAACGCTAAATTTTATGTTTTATCCTTTATAATGGATTTAATATTATTTCATTTTGTTGTGTTGATGACAAGTTAGAAGAACAAGACAACCATTTCTAACATGTAGCAAAAGAAAAAATATTTAAACATGTTGATAATGCTTAACAAGTGTCAAGTTATTTGTGTAAACAAATATACATCAACTAGGCTTAACTTTTATGGATATGAAAAAGGCAAGCAACTAAAAAGAAAACAAGTGTATAACTAAAACATAAGACTAAAGTCCATTTATTAAACATAATAATTATGTATAACACACAAGCATGCATACATCAAGTAGAAATAATATGCTTGAAGCATATTGTACAACATACATAAAATTTAAACTACAAAGATCCTATCATTCCTAGAATTCCATGGAACTTGCTTGCAAAAGGTTTAAGTTTTACATTATTTGAAAATGGCTAAACATGGTATATGTTTAGTTTGGTGAAAGTGATGGTGGTGGTGGTGAGTTGGATGGTGGAGGTTGTGAAAGCATGTATTCAATGTGAGAAAACATGCATTGGAGTTCATCTCTCAATCCAAAGATAAGAGTACGGTTGTGAATGCAACACAAACATGAGTCTTCATGTGCCTCAAGAAGGTTCCAAAGAATGGTTATGACCAAAAGATGGTAAGAGAGGGTGATGGTGTAGTCAAATTGGACTTAAAGTAGGGTAATGGTGAAAAGGGTTGAGAGTTGATGTCCATTGATGCATTTTCTTGAGTTAGCGAGGAGGAGGAACACTTGGAGGAGAGATGTTTGGTAAATTTCAAGAAACCATTTGTAGATGGTTGATGTGAATAAGGTTGTGATTTGGAATGTGAAGTCAATAGAGTGTAGGGAAGTGCCTTTGGTTGATGTTTTTTTAGGGTGCTAATTAAGGATCCACTAGGTATGTTGATGCATGGGAGATGGATTTTTGGTGACATCTTGAGTTAAAATCCCACATAACAATTGTTTATTGGTGAAAAGATGTAGATATTTTGGTACTTTTGGAAGCTTTGGAAATTGAGCTCTAGTGGATGCCAAGGTGGATTATGGTGGTTGATAGAGGATGAAGAAGATGATGAAGTGGTGATATGCATTTGGAGGTGATTTATTAAAGAAAATGGTTTGGAAATGAATGAGTTGATTAGTTTTTAGATTTTTTCCAAATATGTTCAAAGGCATTCTAGGTAGTAAAGCTGAGGCTATGTAAAAAGAGGGGTCAAAAAGCAAAAGAAACAATAAAATCCATGTTTAGGTGGCCGGGAGTCCCCTTAATTAAATGGCCGAACACCTTTAATTTAAAGGGGACCGCCCTTTTGATTTAAAGGGGCCGCCACCTGGAAAGTCCAGAAAGTCTAAGTTTTCATTTTGTTTCAGGAAATGGTAAAAAGGTGGATTGTTTTGTGGCCATTTTGCAACAAGTCTTAGTTTTTATGACAACTAAGACTACAACATTTAGCAAGCAAGAAAATAGGCAAACAAAGTTGTAATTTTGTTGTAAGCATGATCAAGTCTAAGGGTATTTAGCAAGAATAACATCTAGACAAGCATGTAAAAAGGTAAAATAAAGTCTTCAATGGAAATCATATTATACAAATAGTTTTAATACTCTAAATAGTTGTAAAGCTTTAAAGATTTCTTAGACAAACCATATGTGTTGATAATAGGTTTGTTGGGTGTTTTGTTGGTTGTTAATGTTGACAGACAAAGGTGAAAATATGAAAGTTATGTAAGAGAAGTGAAAGGAGCTTGACATTGGCGATGACGTTTATCACCACTTGAAGAATGAAAGTCATCTTTGTGTTCTTTACTTTTGCTAAAAAGTAGAAATGATTGATTAAAAATGAAAGCACGACATTATAGATGGACTCAACAACACTTGAAGATTTGAATATTTCTTTGTTTTATTCATCACTTTCTAAAAAGTGAAAATGATTGATGATACGCTTTTCAAGTACGAAAATCACTTAACTTTTTTGACAACATAGGCATACATGCGTATGAGTGTCGGGAAATGAGGAATTAGACCATTTCATTACAAAATTCACATTGCTTTTGACAACAAAGGCACACATGCTATGAGTGACAGGATTCTGAGGATGAGAACACATTTCATTACAAATTCACTTAACTTTCGACAAAAAACCTAGGGCACACATGCTTATGAGTTGTCGGGAATGAGATGAGATGCATTTCATTGCGAAATTCACTTGTGGGAATGGTTACATGGTGAATCTTCTTGTGAAGATGACTGTGATGATGACTCGAGATTGAAATGGGGAAAGGATGACACTCGGTTTTTACATGTTGGTATCTCTAGTAAATAAGAACACATATGTGAGTTCTTGAGAGTATTTGGTTAAAGGATATATGTGAACAGGTGTGTTTTCCCTTCCTTTTTAATTCGTGCTCATCCGGATATAAATTGTGGAATAAAAAGAATAAATGAAGAAAAATAAAGACAGAAGCGATGAGCTTGACAATGTCATGATGGATGACGGTTAGCATACGATGAACTTCATTCACAAAGTTATGTAGCTCTTCTCGAGTATTGTAAATGTTCATAAAACAATCACACGACGGGGTACAAGGTTGTCTTAAAGGTGGTAGCAGAAATGTGGACAGAATATATTAACCATCTAAATAATAATAGAGGTGTGATAAAGATTTTTGTGAAACGACTTAGACATGAACAATGAGTGACATTTTAATTTTCATTTTGCGAATTAAAAATGCTTAAACATTTCGGATGAAATGATTAAGTTATCGAGATTTATAAGAATGTATTTAATAGTAACAAGACTATTAAAATGAGAATGACACGTTTATGAGATTGTTTCAATCATTCCTAGGACTAGACTTTAAAAGTTCACGTTTGAGTGGTTTGGTGAAGATTTCGACGATGTTGTCTTTCGATGAAACTTTTTCAATGAAGATATTTCCTTTTGGACATTGTCGTGAAGGAAATGACGACGAATTTTGATGAGTTTTCTATCCTAAGATCGATGGATAATGTTCGATCCTTATTGTGTATGAAAAGAAAGCATGACAATAAACCATCGTGAGCATTTCCTAAGGGGATAGAAAGTGACTAAACGGAAGTGAATAGTACTTAGTCTTAAGGTGGTAAAGTTAAAGAGGCAATTAATCACTTATTAGAAATATCTGTATGACCTTTTAGACATACGAGGGTTGATGTAAGGTTTTAACTTTTAGGAAGTAGCATATTTAACATAAGTGTGTTTAAAAGGATTGAATATGGGGGAATTTTTGGATATAACCTTTTAAACGTTTTGCGATCAGCAAGTGAAAGATAGCTTGTACATATTTCGGATGAAATATTTATGTTGTATAAACCTACCTTGGATAGTGATTAGATAGACTTCTAACTTTCTTGACGAAGAGTGGATTATTTGGAAGAAGTCGTAGATTATATTGAAGGAATGTGTAGGACAAGACTCTAGGAGATGTACGACCATATAACATAACCTCCTTTTGACTTTTTTTAGATTTGGACACGACGCGAAAGAAACATATTCAAGTGTAAAGAAAATATATACCTTAGATGCAAAATACATATAGATAGAAGGCATATAAGTTTAACTAAGCAATGCCATCGACACAATTAATCAACGAGATAAATAGTGTAAGACTCTAAAGCATTTTAAGACGTTAATGTCATATCTTAGTTAATATAGTGTAGTTGTTTAAAAAAAATTAATTTTAATTTAACAGACATAAGGTCATGTAAAATGACGCATAACAAAATATGATAATTTAAAATGTAAACGTCATGTAAAACATGTTAAGCATTAAGCATTTGGAGCATGTGTTAATTAGATATAACTAGAGAAAATATTTTATCTAAATTGCTAGAAGAAGACAAATGCCTTTAATAGTGACAATGCATTTAATACTAAGCATTAAACATTGAGCATCAAGATACATAGAAAGACATAAATTTGCATTACACGGGAACAAGTAATCATCTTGAAACATTAAAGCACATATGTGAGGTGCATTGTGTCTAGATTGACTAAAAGAAGCCTAATTTCTACGTGCTTTAGAGTTTAACTTCCTAAAGAATACAAAAGTCTATCGATGTAGACTATCATTAGGCATATTATAGGAAAAAAAGAGTCATTTAAATCAAATTAGAGAATATGTATCGCGACTATTCACTAGTGTGTTCAATCAGCAAACACTACCATTTTTACGGTTTAGTACACAAGACCCAACATCACTCCAAGAATCAATTCAACCGTTAGGTCAAATTGAATTTCAATTGCAATAGAGATTCTCCTCCAGTAGTAATCTCATGTTAGACCAAATATAATTCTATTTGCCTAATGAAGTGTAGCAAAGATAAAATTTGTATTATCAATTCATATAGGGCCTAACATGACTCAACTAACATACTTTAATTCCGGTTCGCATAATCCTAATCAAGATGTGTGGAATTCTAAGATAAGCGTAAGCAAGATGTTTTAATCTTTTGTTCATGATCTATAGGTTGTTTGGTTTTGATTACATATTGCTTGATTTAATGGATGTCTTATATTTATCATGCTACCTTGTAGTTGCCACATGTTATATTTACGTGTTTGGTTTTTCAAAAGCCAAGAGATGTACATATTTGTGACAATGACAAATATGGTATATTGAGAGTGTTTTAAGAATTATCCATTTCATGTCATGTGAAATGAATCTCATCAATATTATTTATCTTAATTGAGTTTGTGATTCTTTAATGATAAATAATTGAAAAGAGATGTTAGGTCTTATTTATCTTGAATCATACATTATCAATCATGGAAGCTTAGAGAGAATAGTAGTGGAGGGAAAGTATTCAAATTTCAAATGTTAGAAAATGGAGGGAAAAGGGAAAATGTTTATTACAAAAGCGTCACCCTCTAATGATAATTAGAGGGGTATTTATAGGAGAAGGAAGGAGTCTTTCCTTCCTTTATTTTTCACTTCTAGTCCCTAATCTTTGGTAATTATGCTATTTCATTCTTTTAGCATAATACACCTTATTACAAGCTACTTTATACTAAACAAAATAAAGACTATTAACTAAACCATATAATCGACACTTTTTATGAACCTAACAATCTCCCCCTAAGGGTTGATTATTTTGGGCGTTCTCTTTGAGGTCCAAGTGGTATTCCATTCACATACATCTCCCATCTTCTCATTTGATTATAATGCTTCAATCTAACTTCACATTCAATCTCATTTCTTCCAAACAATTTTAGAATGTACTCCAACATGCATCATGGTGATGTTCTCTTTATACAAACTATACTTCAACATACATTTATTATAACTTTTTAATCCTTCTAGTACTCTGTTCAATGTTGCATCACAAAACTTATGAATCTCTGAATGTCTCATCACCCTTTTCTCTTTCTTGCTATTCTTGTATATGATTCCATGCACGGGCTCATAGATGATAGAGAACATTCTGTGCTTTTCAACTCCTGGGAAAGACATTGTTGGTGCAGTGAGATTAACTTTCTGTTGATAACTTTCAATTCCAAGCTGAAAATCATGCACTCTTTCCCATATCACTGAACTTCTGATGAATACTGATAAAGACCATAGCAACCCTGTTTCTGCATAGTCAGGAACCTTGCCATTCATAATCAGCAAATACATATCCTCAATATCATTCTTATTGAGATTCTTGTAATCAGGCTCGGTAATCAACACAATGCACTCATTAGCTCTTCTTGCAACTATCTTTGTGACAAACTTATGTTCATGACCTAGTTCCCAGTAATGGTCTTGAAAACTGAATGATCTTTGAGTTCGAATAAACCTCTTCCTTTGGTTTTCCAGGCTCTTTTTGTTTCCTTATGTAGAAGATCTTTGCATGAGGATTCTTCCAATGTTCAACACCATATCGAGCATAAGGATTAAATTTCTTAACACACTTATTCACCCATCTGGAAGTTCGTTCTTCGATATCATCATCATTAAAGATGATTGCTAGAAACTTGTGAAGTGACAATATGATTTTCTCAGGCCCTTCAGATACAAAAGGTCTTAATTTATCAGAGATAGTTGCTGGAAAGAAAAAAGAAAAAGGGTGAAGGGGGGGAAAGGAGGGGGGGGGAAAAAAAAGAAAAAAAGAGAAAAAAAGAAAAAAGGGGGAGCTTTAGGGTCCTTTGACAGCTTTGAACGAGAGGTGTGGTCTTTCGTGGATGTGGAGAGACAAGAATTTCCTTTCTACTTTCCCAAACAATGTCACTTTGCAAGAAATTCTTCATCTGATCAATATGATATTGATGCTCATCTCCTGAAGTACATCTTTGTCTCAGCATCTCATCTGCCATTTTCTTTAACTTTGCTTCATCAATAGTCAGTGATACTTCTTCTATAATATCTTGTGACACTTGCTTTGTTGGTATTTCATCATCATCTGAAGCATAAGAATCAGTCCAGAAATCATAATCATGTTCTTGCTCTTGATTACCTGAAGTAGAAGGACCTCGTTCGTCTTCATTGACTTGTCAAGATGATGACTCTCCAGACACATACGCTTCGTACTCAGATGTCTTCTGCCGCTTTGCACTATTCTCCCCCTCAGGATGAGCATCATCATGAGGATCGTCCTGATCTCTTGGGCGAACGGCAGAAGGTCTACATGTAGTTTGTGGTACCTGAAGATTCTCAAACTTCATCTGAAGTGCAAGCCATATTGCTATGTCTTGTTGTTGCAATTGAGGATTGTCTTTCATAGAGAGATATAGTTGATATTGTTGTTCTGGAACAGATAGTGTTTGTGTTTGAGCTGGGTGAACATGAAGGATGTGACCAGACATATAACTTCGTACTGACGCATCAACTTGAGAAGGAATGTGATGGTCAATTGCTTTCTGAATTTGTGAGGAGATTTCAGCCTGTATATTCCCACGCTCTTGTAAGATAGCTTTAGCAATCATCCGTTCCATCTCTTCTTTAGTCTTTTGTCTCTCCATAATCAGCCCTTCCGCTACATATACTGGAACTTGATCTCTAACCTGCTCAGGAACTTGCTTTTTCACCTACTCCTTAATGTGCGTGTCAACCATAGTGGGTAATGATTCGACCATTACTTCTTGGAGATGATCAGCAAGAGTATCGAATGACTTCCTTGACAAAAATCTTTCTTTGAGATGTTCAAACAAATATGTATACCGTCCTTGTAACTCCTGAAAGAAATTCTTGTATCGTTTGAACCGAGCAGGTTTGGCTTTGAACAATGATAGAAGTCGGTTTACTATAGACATTTTGGTGTGTTGTGATCTTGATGATGTTGTTTGAGTATGAGTTTCCGTCAATTCTTGGAGAATCAGAGTATCTGAAGATACGAGATTAGTATGAGTCCTATGAGATCTAATTAGTGTGGGTAATGGTGTACTCCTAGACTCCTCTACAATCTTCCCTTTCTCCCTTCGCTTTAATTCATATACTTCATCAGTTATTTCATCATCCTCTTCATTAACATTGATAGGTATGACAACATTAGTAATTTCCACCTATTTATCATTAGTGATCTCCACCTCCGGACTTTCCTTATCACTCCTGGGCTCGAACCTAGTGCCGAGAATCTTTGGTTCATCATTCCTATAAGGTAAACTATCATCAATAACATTCTCAGATCCTTCTATCGTCTTTTCAATCTCTTCAGACGCTAAGTGCTTGTTGACTAGTTCCACATTTTCTCTAGCTTCTTGCTCTTCTTGACTTTTGTGCTCAGCAAGACTTACTTGTAATGTATCTTGTAAGATCATCTCATCTGCTTTATCAATAGTTGGCACTGGAGCTGGTGGAGTTAGACGTGTAGATCTCCTTTCAGGAAGACGAAAACGAATCACAGTAGATCATTTTGGAGCACTTGACTCTGTTGTATCCTTTTTATGGGTAGGTGACCTAGGGGCGCTAATATCCTATGTGTTCCTTAGGTAGACTCAGTCGGTTGTGATTGAGTCAGAGGAACATCTAACCCAAACACCTCCGCATACATCCTATAATGCTCTGTGTGCTTCATCTCTTCATTGATCATCCAATCTGGAATTTGTATACCAACTTTATCTTTGTGTCTCTCTGAATTAAAGATATTTTTCATTATATCATCATTTTGCAGGTTGTGATACATGTCACGAGCACGTCTTGAAATTTCAGGGAAACTGGTCATGTAATGACTAATGATGATCTTTGTAAATCTTGGATAAGGAATCAAAGATGTTGGATGATGAAGAGAATAGTAAATTCCTTCCCACAGTAACTCCGCATAATCCACATGAATGTTATTGACAAAGCAATACATCATTTTCATTATTTGCAATGGCGGTTGATCCCATCTAGTGACACGTGTTGTTAAGCACTTGGAAAATATCTTACATAATGTTTTCCATGGTTGTAGAAGACCATTTGTCTTAAAGCTTGACGATTGTAAAGCCCAATTATTGTTTATAGAATGGAACCATGTCAGAAAATGATGGTGGTGGCACGAAGGAATTATGATTGTTGTCATTTGCGTGTGGTAGATGAAAGATTGTTCTGAAGTCATCAAGTGTAAGAGAAAGTTCTTTCTTGTCCAGCATAAACTTGAGCCTATACTTTGAACCGTCTTCCTTCAAAGTATGCCAGAATTGTGCCATATAAATCCATGGTACAGAGGAAGAAGCTGCAATGCTGAATCGTAATGGATGATTCTTGATGATGTTTGTCAGTATATTGCTTTCCGGTAGGCATTGCATATTTTCAAGATCGACTTTCTTGTTAGCATCCATAAATCATATCTTTTGTTTGGAGGACACAGTTCATCCGGATGAACCTCAGCTGCATGTTGTTGTTGTGCCATGATGATTACTGAATGAATTACATTGAGAGGTTAGATAACAAATAATTCATTTGACATTTTTGTCTTTTTCCACTCTGTCTGTTTTATATGTTCTGGCAATTCTTTTTGAACATATTTTTGATCAATTTCTTTCTCATGTTCTCGTTCTTGCTTTTTCTAGCACATGCCATAAGCTTTATTCGAATTATTCTTTTGATTTATCATTTCTGTGTGTTTTGGCAATTCTTTTTTGAACACACTTTTGATTTGCTTTTTCGCGTATGGATTTAGCTCTCTCTTTCTGTTGTTAGAATATCCTCACTAGAAATTCTTTGTTACATGATACTCTTTCAAGAATGATGAAGATTTCTCTTTTGATGTTAATCAAGACTCTTTTACTAAAAAGTTAAAGAGAAATCATTCAACTTCTTAAAATTGTTTTGTGAAAGAGTATCATTTTGACACAATAACGGATTTTGAGAACTTTTTCTAGAAATCTTTTGACAAAAATTTTCTTTGTAATAATAACATAGAATCATATAATCACAAACCCACAATTGAATGGACACTAAGTCACTCACTCCTCATTCTGTTCATTGCAAAAAACGGCCGAAACCGGACATGACTTAGTCCACTTAAACAATTAAGATTTGGATTTTCAGATTCAAGTTATAAAAAAACTTTTCACTTTCACTTTTTGTCATGATTCCTAAACAATGAAGACAAACATATCTAATATAATAATTGAATGGACACTAAGTCACTCACTCCTCATTCTGTTCATTGCTAAAAATGGCCGAAACTGGACATGACTTAGTCCACTTAAACAATTACGAATAAATATATATGACCCACAACTTAGAATTCATAAAAACTTGATTTCTTTCTCAAAATAATTTGATGTTTTCACCACACATGAGAAACTGATCTTTTTGTTCCACAGACATTCAAGCTTTAATCATCATAAGCATTAATCGTGAAAATTATTTCTTTCTCAATACAACTTTTCTTTTCCACAAACTCATTTTTACTGAATTTTGACTTTTTGACACCACCGAGTTTGACTTTTTGACCCTTCCGAGTTTGACTATGACTGAGTTTCACAAACTAGATAAACAATGATTCATTTTAACTTATGAAAAAACAAATTCGATTCGTTTTATGTTCTATTATCATTTTTCAGACTCCAAACAGTTAGACAAACAACCAAACTCGATAATAATCAAACTCGATCAACACCATATACTTCCGAATTTCAATTTCAGCGACTAGTTAACCATTCCTAAGCTATTTATCACTTATTTTTACATAAACATAGTTTATTATCGTCCTTGATTTCAATCTTGTTGCATAAACTCGATAAAACACAAACTCTGTTAATCCAAAATATTACCGAGTTTAAACTCGATAATGCAAACTCATGTATTATTCGAACCACAAATCATATCCACTTATGTTTGAGTAAGAAAAGTAGTTGTAATCGTTGTAATGAACTCGAAAGACTTTCGTTGATTTTCTACTCAAACTCGATAAGATGACTCGGTAAACGAAAAGTTAAAATGAAAAACATTTCTTCCTTTTATAGCCACCGAAAAAGATTCAGAAATTACACTTTAAGTCCCTTTAGTTTTACATTCTGAATTTTGATTTTGATTTTTCAAAAACTCCCCCTCGAGTAATGAAGTCATTTCAAAATTTGTTTACCATTATCAAAAACTCCCCATTGGAATAAAATCATACTAAGCTCGTAGTCCAAAAATGAAGATGTTTGAGTTTAAAATAAAAACTCCCCCTTGAAAATATCGCATTTTTCAATTTCAGTTTATTTGAGAGATCATTGTTTTTATTTTATTTCCGAAATGATGTATATGAATGAAAAATAATAAATTAATATTTTATTTTATTTTATTTTATTTTTTTTAATATGAAAAATGTGACAAATCTTTTTGTATTTCTGTATTTTTTAATTTTTTGTTTTGTTTTTGAAAATATATTTACATGTTTTTGATGTATGATATTTTCAAGAAGATGACTTTGTCAA
>BQNB010164419.1:0-14333 GCA_026074375.1 Tanacetum coccineum
GGGAGTGGGTGTGACATTCGAACTGCAACATGATGATGCCATGGATGAATTAAGTGTTTAAATTAAAGTCAAATGGTTTTTTTATCAGTTGTGGTTTTTTGATCAGGGGTGAAGATGATATAGGGTTTTGTTTTGATGACTTTATCGATTGGGGCAAATGAAGCAGATACGAGTATATTTATATATGCATTGAATATCAAATTAGACTCAAACTAATAGTCTGAACTCAATTCATGCAGTGAATATCAAATTAGACTCAAACTAGATAGACTATAAAATCCCATATCTAACCCCTCAAAATTACATAAGTTATCAGAAATGTGTGACCATATGTATCGAATTGTGACTACACTTAAATAATGTGTGACAAAATATGACTCTATGATTTAGACACCTAAATAAATACTTCATGTGACCATATATAACATCTTGAATTTAGTCACACAAACACTCAATGTGACTAATATCAAGGTTAATGATAACTGAGTTCACATTTTGCTATAAATAATAGTCACATGAATATTTCACAATGTGACTATTTTGAATGTATTGGTCACATATAATACCCTTATAATGTGGCCATAAACATAATTTAGATACACATTTGTGATATGGTGTGACTATTGTAAAGCCTATAGTCACATGATCATGCTACAATTAAATGTGACTATACACATTAGGTTTTGGCAAGCAAACACACACTAAACTTTAGACACACATATTAACTTACGTGACCATATGTATCGAATTTTGGTTACACTTAATCATGTATGTCTATGGTTTAGTGTGACCATATATGACATTTGGTCACACTATTCAAGTGTGTGACATATATTTGTTACTTTTAAATGTATATCGTGACTAATGCTTCAAACTTACTTTTTAGTTGTCACACATTTCAAATTCATATGTGGCTAAATATTCAGAAAAAAATAGCAGTCACTTTTAAATAATGTGTGACAAACTTGACTATATGATTTAGCCACATACACAATTACTTCATGTGACCATATATGGATTTTGGTCACACTGTTCAATTGTGTGACATATATTTGTCACATATGTATATATATATATATATATATATATAGTGTGACTAATGTTTCAAACTTATTTGTATCTGTCACACGTCCTAAATTATAAGTGACTAAATAATCAACAAAAAATTACCAGTTAAGTCTAGTCATATAAATATTCAAATGTGTGACAATGAAATTCTGAAATGGTCACACAAAATGAGTTCAGTGTGGCTGTTTATTTTATCCTGGTACATTTAGTCACATAAATATTTGATTGTGTGGCCATTCAAAAAACAGCATGTGTGACGAAATCCCAGATTTGTACTAGTATGGATGCTCGTCTGGATTTGGAGCATAACGCCAATCTTTACACCAGTGCAATCATTCGCTACTAGGCATTGAAAGAAGAGCATACCGGGTGTGAGTAGAAGGTAAAGGCTTTGGAGGAGGAGAGAAATAATTTAAGTGTTGTCAACAGGGACCAAGCTCTTCGAATAAAAGAGTTAGAGACTGAGGTGGCCAGAAAGGATTATGCCCTTGCGGCTGTCGAACAGGGTCAAAAGCTGGTTGCCTAATTGAGCAAGACGGAAGTAGAAAAGTTTGATTGTATTCGTAAGTTACTTCCTACTGTTGTTAGCCGGCTTCTGAAAGAGTCATGAGTACAAGAAGAGCCTTTCGGAGCCATTTCATATGGCTATTCAAGCCGGGTGGGGTAAAGATTTGAGTGAGGGACGCACTGACAAGGAAATTATAGCCGTCCTTCATAAAGTTATACTTATTTTGATAGGAAATTATACCTGATGTACGACAAGCTATTCGAGAAGGAGTATCCTTATATTGAAAAGATTGCTAGCGGGTATCATCACTCGGTGGTTGATTTGTTAAAAGTTCATCCGGACCCTGCTCCTTTCGAAGGTACCTCAACTCCTACCATCTCCAAGGCTCTTGGTGCGTCTTATGCCCCTCCTCTTCAAAAGAAGACTTAGCCTTGCATACCTTTGCTTGTATTTCATCTTGTTTTACTTAAACGTTTGAATGTAATAACTAGATATTCCTATTTTGATGTAATAATAATTGTTATCCGTTTGATCTGTTTTGGATGGAGGAATTTATGCTACTGTTTGTAATGCTTGTTCTAATGATTCAACTTCTATCACTCTTGTTTGTTAACATATACTTTACTTTTAAGTGCTATACGCTCTGGCACAACTTCTTTTGACTTAGTCTTGAGAGGTTTTGTGTGCTCCGACGCACCTTTTTCGGTTGTACTCTTTTGGCTTGTGACCTTTGGAGGTTCTTAATTTTCACCTTTCGGGGCCATGCACTTCGGCTGTACTCTTTTGGCTAGGCCTTTAGAGGTTTTATATTCGCCTTTCGGTGCTATGTACTCTGGCTGTACTCTTTTGGCTAGGCCTTTAGAGGTTTTATATTCGTCTTTTGGTGCTATGCACTCCAGTTAGCCTTTAGAGGTTTTATATTCGCCTTTCGGTGTTGTGCACTTTGGCTGTGCTCTTTTAGCTTTTGCTTTTAGAGGCTTTATCATATGGTTCCTCTGAAGGTAGCGAGCCATCCGATAGAAGCCTATGTTTTTACATATCAAATGCTTTTAGAAAATTGCCCCTTCCTACAAACAAGGAGTAGGAGCTTCATATTAATAATCATATTTTATAAAGTACATCGGAATTCTCCACACAATAATTCCTACAAATAACATTTACGAAGATTAATTGCGTGCCAGGTGCGCGGCACCTCGTTTTCTTCCATTGTCTGTAGTTTGTAAGAACCATTATGATATGATTCCATGACTCTGTATGACCCTTCTCGTTTGGGCCCTATCTACCCTTGATCTTCCACCCTACTTACTTCATTCTTTCAGAAAACAAACTCCCCTGGTTTGAAACTGGTCGGTGGACTTTCTTGTTGTAATATTGTTCTAGCTTTGTTTTGTACCTTTCCTTCCAGATGCCAACTAGCTCTCTTCTCTTCGTCAATAAGTCTAAATTAAGACGGATCTCTTCCTCATTAAAACCTTCCCTTATCGTCATGGTTCTATATGTGGGCATACCTATTTCTGCCGGAATGACCGCCTGAATTCCGTAGGTTAAGCTGAACGGTGTTTCTCTGTTTCTTGTTTTGATTGACGTCCGGTGAGCCCACAAACATTCGACAGTTCATCTACCCAGCCGGCTTTCTCTCTTCCTAGCCTGGTTTTGATCCCCTCCATCAAGCTTTTATTTGCCCTTTCAATCAATCCGTTAGCTCGTGGGTGAGCAACGACAGTGTTCATCTGCTGGATATTCAGTCTTCCGCACCAACTCTTAAATGGATCATTCACAAACTGGGTGCCATTATCCGTGACAATTATCCAAGGGAGGCCAAACCTGCAAATTATGTTGTCTAAAATAAAGCGTAACACGTCTTTATCGGTGATTCTGGCCAGTGGTTTAGCTTCTATCTATTTAGTGAATAATCGATCGCCATGATTACATATTTGACCTTCCCGGAGGCTTGCGGAAGGGGTCCAAGGATGTCCATGTCCCATTGATAAAATGGTCATGGGGCCATGATGGAAGTCACGAATGTTTTAGGGAGCTTGGGCACAACTGAGTGTATCTGACATGAGTCACACTTTTGTATTTCCTTCTTGGCGTCTTCGTGCATGGTGTTGCTTTTCTGACCACGGTACGAGGACCAGAATGCATGTCGTACGATCCCGTGTGAATCTCTGGGATAACATAATTTGCTTGTAGTGGGCCTACGCATTTGAGCATGGGAACCAAATATGACTTTTTGAAAAGTACCCCGTTCTCCATTACGTACTGGTTGGTCATTACCCGCAGGTTACGTTCCTCGTTCTTATCCTTCGGCCATACCCCTTTCTCTAAGCATTGGATGATTGAGGTCATCCAATTTTCTCTTTCCTCTTCTACTACAGTGTTGATCTCCTTTCCTTTCGTATATAGTTCGTTCAGAACCTCAACTAAGAGCTCTTTGGTTAAGTGATTGAAGGCTACTGAAGAGAGTTTACTAAGCACATCGGCCTTCTGATTTTGGTTCCTCAGGATGTTCTTAATGGATAAAGATTTAAAGCAAGCAATGTATTACTTCGCCTTTGCCAGGTATTTTATCATGCTATCACTGTTGGCTACATAGTTTTCGTTTATCTGGCTAGCAACCAACTTAGAGTCAACCATTGCTTCCAACTTTTGTATGTTCATCCCCTTTACGATTCTTAGCCCTGCTGGAAGTGCTTCATATTCTGCTTCGTTGTTAGTGCTGTCAAATGATAAACGAAGAGCATAAGTGTGCTCAACACCGCTAGGACCAATCAACACTAGTCCCGTACCAGATCCATTTACACTGGAGCAAGTTGGAGCAAGTTCATACAGAAGGCTATGGCCCTACATCTATTGCATCAATCTGAGGATCCCACTACTATGATACTGTTATCGAAGATTGCATCAGGAGTTACGGTAGGTATAATGCAAACCTTTAGGTGAAGTGTTTGAAGTTTAATAATGGTGGAGAGAATAATAGCTGACCAAATTAAGTTTTGTGTCAAGAACGAGATTGTGATGTTGAATATGGTCCTGAAAACACCTCTACAGTTTGGTGTTGCTGAAAGATTGAGTCAAACATACCGAGTAGAGAGCACGGGGCTTCGTGTAGAGGCTCCAAAGATGTTATAGGCAGATTCAGTTTGTACAACCTACTTAATCTACCGCATACCTTACGTTCTGATAAGGTTGCGTATTCTAAAGGAGGAATGGCGAGGGAAGGATACTAGTCTCGCACACTTGAAGGTATTTGGTTGTGAATCATGTTTTAAAGTGAAAGATGTTTGCGAAGAAGCCATGAAAATGTACATTCATAAGGTATTTAGTTATGACTCATTTGTTAAAATGAAATCCAATATAGCTTTCGAGATACAAAGAGTCACCAAGTTATCTGAAGCAAAGATATTACATTTGTGGACTCGATTTATAGAGCCAGGTCCGCGACAGATTCAAGTAACTTAACAAAGCCAATACAGAAGAGTCAAGTGGTGTTAGTAGATATTCCAAACAACCTTACAGAGAATGATAGCATAGTTACGAAGCATGGATTGAGTTTAGAAAATCACTTAGAGCCGAGGTGGGAGCTCAGATATAAGTGAGGGTCCGAAAATAGTAGGAGCTTCAAGGATAATGGAAGATCAGATGAAGAAGATCCTAAAGACGGAGCATCCTTCGAGAAGGGAGGCTCTGAGACTCCACATGTACGAAGGTCCATTAGAGAGTCTAGGGCTCTAGTAAGGTACTCTCCATCAGCAAACTATTTGCTAACTAACAAAGAACAGTAAACCAATGTCTTATTGAGAATGATTAAGTAGCATTGTATCTGTATAGAGGGAGAAGGCTACAAACAAAAGGATGTGTTCATTTGTCAGAATAGCAGCATGAAAGAAAGCATCATTAAGCTTGTGCATGTTCAAGGTCAAAGAATAACAGAATAGCAGCGAAAGGTATGAGGCTTCGTTGAGTATTGTAGCTGCATGAGCCTTCTTATGTGGGAGCTTTGAATGGTATATCTACATAGCACAAAAGCGAGGGTTTTTAGCTAGAGGGCAGAAAGAAAACCTTGAGTGCAAATTGAAGGAAATTATATACGGACATATTCAAGCACCGAGGCTATGGTATTTGAAATTTAATAGTTTTGTGCATAGGGCATGGTACAAGAGATGTGCTATGGACCATTGTTGCTACTTAAAGAAAGTTGGTTCGTCCTCTATTATATTACTGTTATAGGTTGATGACATGTTGGTCGCAGGCTTCGACATGGCAGAGTTCAACAAGCCTAAGTGGTAGTTTCCTTAGTATTCAAGATGAAGGATAGATGCTCTAAGAAGTAGGTGCTTGGTTATGTGCTTACGGTTGGTGTAACAACAGTCGAGTGGGAGTTTAGACTACAAAAGAGTATCAATGTTTCAAAATGTATGTATGATAACTGTGATGTATACAATATCACAAAATGTACTTGTAGATTTAGGATCAAATGAATGTATTGTCCACTGCTTCCCTCGCAGTACCATAAAAAGTGGTTACCAATCAGTGACGTTCAGTTAAGTAGTGTGGACCACAAGATTTTTCCCGTGATATAGGAACACATACTACTATCACAAAATGCAATTACGTTTCCCTAAGCTCATGACACTGAAGCTCGACATGTATGACTTGCAATATAAATTGCCAACATTGCCCGTGATGATGTTCAACCCGAAACATCCCAAATACGACATGGTATACATCTGTTGTTCGGCAAACCGGCACAGTGAGCATGACTCACCCGAACGGGGATGCCAATCCTAAATAAATCTATTTATAACATTCAGGCTTACAATCTAGTAATTGATAGTTTATGATAGTGGGCTCAGTGGGTTATCACTACTTAGGAAAACACGTAATCAAGTTTAAAATGTCCACTTGCGTCCAAAAATGAAATCCAGTATTGTATCTCATCATGAGTGAAGTGTCGTTGTATGGTGTATATTTTATTGATTCAAGTTTTAAATTTAAATTTTGTCAACTCAACCAAAAACAACACTTTAATGGGCAGTGTACCCGATCGGTAGTAGTTTCGTGGTAAGTAGAGTGTCGATCACTGAGAGAGAGGTTAAATATATCAATTTAATTAATATATTGTGTAAAACCCCGTATTTAAGGTCACTACTTAATTTGAATTTATAATTAATTTTTAAATTTTAAATAATTCGTTTTATTATCTTAATCGATTTTTATCAAAATCGTCACTTTTAAAACCCTCGCGAATCCTACAATTTAAATTTATCCATTTTTATAATCGAGAAATCAAAGACTCCGTATTCGGGCCTTGAGTGCCTCATTATTTTTTTTTTATAATATTTGTCTTTCCTGAGTTTTAAATTGCACCCGAGACGAAAATCGCGATTTAGGAAAAGGTATCGGACTAGAATAGGTAATTGGGCCCGAGATTAATAAGTATCATTAGCTAGGCAAAAAAATTGAACCAAAGCCCTTCCCCTTTTCTTTCTTGGTCCGACAGCCCACTCAAAACCACACCCTTAATATTTTTTTTATTATTCTATAAACCTAAGCCCAATGTTTGTCACTACAAAATTTATAATAAAGCCCACTGGTATCGTGTGTAAGCACTAGTCAAATTTATATATGTATAGTATAAATCCCGTGACAATTCTTCCCAATTACTTCTCAAACAAGAGAAAATAAAAGGATAAAATCTCACTTAAGAAAACACAATACGTATATTTTTAACCGGGAAGTATTTTCTTCTCGGTCGTACCCAACAGAACAGTCGTGAATAGTAGATTTGGGAATAATTCGGATTCACAGTCAAGAAATGGATAAAGGATTTTTAATCTAGAATACACTACGATTATAATAGCTCAATCAAACTAAAAAAACGATTAAAGAATTAAAACGTTTAACTAAACGAAAAATTATAAACGGAATTAAAAACGTGAGGCGTAAAACTAGAATATAAAATCTAAGGCACTACTTTTAACAATTTAATACCTAAAAATCACAATTTAAAAAAGAAAATTTTAGAAAAAGAATTAGAATTTTTTAACTATTTTGAATTTAATATGAAATTTTAAAGAAAATTGAGTTTACTAAATATACACTTTTCCTAAAAATTTAACACCTAAAAATCTATTTTAGTTTCTCAAAAATACTAGATATGAAAAAGAACATTATTACAAAAAGAAATAAATTTTTTTCCACTATATTTTATCTATATTCTATGAATTTTTAAAGAAAAAGAATTACCAAAAACCTATTTTAATTTCTATTAAAAACAAATTATAAACTGTAAACAAATTAAGAAAAAAGATTTTTAACTACTAAAAATGTGCAAAATTAATGCATGAAAATGCCCAATTTAACTAAGCAATTGAACCCTAATTTGCTAAATAAAACCTAAAACCTAATTTAAAAACTAAATATTAAAAAATATAAAGACCTATTTTTATTAATCCAAAGAAACATGTAAAAATGCACAACTGAAAGTAAAGGGTAGGCGGGGTAAGTAATTAGAATTTACACTATAATGAAAACAGACAACCTTTAACTATTGAAAAAGTACCAATTAAACCCTACGACTTAAGCACTTTTGGGCTTATTGCAAAAATGAAAATAAGCAAAAACTCAAAACAACAAAGTTGAACCTGAGCTTATCTACTACAACTTTAACAAAAGCACTTTGACATTTATCAACTAGATAAGCTAAAAAATTAACTTTTTAAACTGCATCACAGAAACTATAGTGTTTCTTTAAAATTCTAATTTTTTAAACTTTGGCTTATTCCTAGCTTATTACTCAATGAAAATAAAAACCAAAAGATGCTATATGAAACTTATAATGTATACTAGGGATGTCTAAAAAGAAATAAGCTAAAAGTAATCTAGGTTATCAAGAAATTTACTCTTAAAAAACTAAGGTTCATCTTTGATAACTGATATTAAGCACTACTAATAAGCTAACTAGCTAAAATTTAAGTCCTAGAAACTGAAATTTTGGAAATAAGCTATCCTATGATTATAGAAAAAACCTAGATAAAAGGAATTTGGAGATAACAACAATAAATTTATAAAAACCAAAATTAAAAGCAAGAAAACTCAAGCTGCTACTATTACTACTTTTGCAAGAAAATAAAAGCTAGTCTAAAGCTGAGAAATGAAAATTAAGAGATGATTTATGTAAAGCTAATGGAATACTACTAGGATGCTTAAAACTAAGTTCTATCTCCTAATTATAAGAGCTAAAAGACAGCTAGGAAAATGATGAGCAACAGCAGTATTAACTGAGTTAATACTGCTTATGCTGATGTAATTGGCTAAGACTTAAATGCAGACCAAAATTCTAAGTTGAGAGCTCTTAAACCAACTTACTAAATGTTACTAAACCTGCATTGACCAAAATTGAACTCTAAAATGCTATGAAACACTTAACTCTAAAACTACTTGATCATTAAACTGTCCTGGTGCTAGTAGTAGCTTTTTAAGCTATAAATTTTGAAATTCTACAAACTAAGTTTCAAATCCTTTTTAGAACTTGAACACTCTGAAATTCTAAACTATGTAGAGTATTTTGACAGAATCATGTTGATTTTTAAAGTCAAAAACTCCCTATCCCAAACACTACTTAACTAAACTGTCATTACTAAATTTTTCTTACAATCTATTTTTAAAACTAAATCTGCTAAAACCTTATATCTACTCTAACTATAACTCAACTAAGTAAGCTGTTTAAGCTCTAAAATTCCTAGCTTATTAAAAGAAATAAGCTAGTTACTCAGCTAGCTTAACCTACTTATTATGACAGAATCTTAAGAAGTGAAATCTTAATGGAATCTAGCTTCAAAAACTTAAAGCATTTGAATCTCTAAACTGACTAGGTAATATTGAATAGGTTTAAGCACAAGAATACAAAGAAATAAGCTACATGAATTAAGCTATATGTATGCTAAAATCAAATTCAGTAAGAATAACCTTTGAATTTGTAGTCTCTGAACTCTAGCCACTCTTGTTGAGTGAGTGGCTTTAAATTTCAAACCTATATGGCACCTTGCCTCTAAAACCTGAGCTTAAGCTCAATAAGCTAAATTGAGCTTATTACTCCTCAATGCTTCCAAACTGGCTTATTACTTGAAAACTTGAAAACAAACACACCTCAATTAGCTTTATTACTTTTAAAAGAAAAGTACAAGATAAGAAACAATGAGTACAATTGAATTGAAAGTTTAAAAAGCTTAATTCGCAACAATGAACAGTACACGTAAGCTAAAAAGAGAAAATTACAAAGAAAATTGAACTAACTAACTAACTATCTTCTAAAACTGAATATTAAGCTCCTATTTATAGGAAAAAATGAAAAGAAGATGAGAACTTTTAAGCATTCCTAGCCGTTGGATCTTTTCTATTTGAATCTTGATCGTTGGATGTAATTGGTGAGGTGTTCGCACCAATGGGAGGCTGCCACGTCATAAAAATGACGTGGAGATGGTAAATACGAGGTGGGGAAGAGTAGGGAAAAACGGGAGAAGGATTTGGGAAGTTGGGTTTGTTCGAGTTTTGGCGGGAAAAACAGTTATAAGGTTGTTAGGGGAAAACTAGCCCGCGTTTTGTTTGAAAGATTGGGTTATTTGTACAAGTAGTCCCTCTGTTTCTTTCTTCAAAATATAGTGTATAAATGAAGTTTTGGAATTGACAATTCTGGCCCTTGTAGTTTAGTAAACAGGAAATGGGCTTTGAGTTTGGGCTCTTTATTGGGCTTTTGTGATCCGAATGGTGTAGAAGAGCCCAAAGGGTATTTTAGTCTTTTAATCTTCCAGTGTAAGGACAAAATGGTCATTTCCTTTGTCCTTTTCTTTACTTTCTTGACTTTTCTCGACCACGGTCTTGATCCGGCTTTCGATATTGGCTTCAAGTATTTCCCTTGTACTTGTCTCTTCATTTCTTATCGGTTTTTGCTCGTTTTTGCTCTTTTTGACTTTGATATCCTTTCCTGCACATTGAGACACAAAAGCACACATATTTTCATCTTTTGGCATATTTTTTTTTGCTTTTATTGCAAAATCCTGAGTATTTTATGTATACAATTTAACACTTATCACCCACTCCCTATAATTTTTTTTAAGTCGACACTTACACAAACACAGACTTGGAAAATCAAAAACACTTTTCTTCCTCCCTCTATTCTCCTCTGTTCGAACAACCAACCCCAAAAACCTTATACCTTGATTCCCAAATCCCTCTTTTATTACACCAAATCACTCCTAGAATTAACCTTAATCTATCCCCATAACAAAAGTCACCATGCATTTGATTTAAAAAAATATTAATTTTGAAGAACTTGAAGTTTTAGGGTTTTTGATTTGATTAGAGGCTACAAGGATGAAAAGGGTTTGATATTAAGTGATTACAAGAAGGATTGGAAACAAGAAAAGTTAGGGTTTGATTGGTTTGGTTGTTGGAGTCCACGGCCAAGAACACAACCCACATAGGGTTTGTGTTCATTCATCTTTATCCTATCTCTTAGTGTTGTAAGTGCTCTTCATAAACTCCTTATTGTTGGTTACTGATTTTTGAATGCATGTGTACAATCTCTAAGTTTTTATGAACATTCATGCTCTTAGTATGATTGATCTTGATTAAATGGTATAAGTGATGTAAAAGAGGTGTTAGATGATTCTCTTTGATGTATTTTATCCTTGTGATGGATCAATTGATGATTTGGAAGTGTTATTGATTGATTTAGAGTTAGGTTTTTGCGGACTGTTTTAGGACAGCAGATAAACGGGGCTTTTTCTCCAAAATTTTGGCTTAGACCTACTGAGTAAATTTCATATTTGGTTAGATAAAGTCTTAATCTTGATGTGGTGAGTTGGATACTCTTGTATCGATTTCGGATGAAGGAGATATGGCCGTTTTACGATTGTGAACCAATTCTGAACACTCGGTAAGTATTTCTTCTCGGGTCGTATCCCAACGAAGTCGTGAATTGAAATTCGGGAATAATTCGGATGCAAGTCAAGAATGAATAAAGGATTTTTGAATTTTGAATTACACTACGATATAATAGCACAATTAAACTAATAGAGACAATTAACAATTAAAAAAATGTTTTAACATTACGAAAAAATTTAGCAAAACGTGAATTAAAACGTGAGCTTAAAACGAGAATTTAATCTAAAGCACTTCTATTAACAAATTTATGCCTAAAACTCACAAATTTAAAAAAGATATATTAGGTAAAAAAGATTTAGAATTTTTTAAACATATTTTTGAATTTTTTTTCTATGAATTTCGAAAGAAAAATGAATTACTAAAAATAAACTTTTTCTAAAAATTAACACTACTAAAATTTAATTTTTATTTTTCAAAAATACCTAGAATAAAAAGAAAAACTTATTACAATAAATAATTAAAACATTTTCCAACTATTTTTCTATTTTTTATGAATTTTTTAAGAAAAGAAATACCTAAAAAACTATTTGAATTCTAGTAAAATACAAATTTAAATGGAAAAATAAAGACAAAATGGTTTTTTAACAACTAAAAAGGTCAGAAATCAAATGGAACAAAAATGCCCAAATTTTATAAACCTAATTGAACCATAAATTTGCCAATTAAAATAAACCTAATCTATATTAAAAACTAATTTCTTGAAATTTTAATACTATTTTATTTAACTAAAAAGACAGGGTAGAAAATGAAACAAAAGAAAGTAAAGGGTAGGCGGGAAAACTAATAGAAAATTACACTATAATGAAAACGGGTAACCTTAGACTATTGAAAAAGTACAAATTAGACCCTACGATTTGCTTATTATGAGCTTATTTAAAAAATGAGAATAAACAAAAACTTAAAACTACAAAGTTGGACTTGAGCTTATACACAACAACTTTAATAAAAGCACTATGAACTTTTATCAACTGAATAAGCTAGAAAATTAGCTTTTAATTCTGTATCACAGAAACTTAAGCTTTTCTTTGAAAATTCTAACTTTTTAAACTTTGGCTTATTACTAGCTTATTTCTCAAGGAAAATGAAAACCAAAAGAAGCTACATGAAGATTATAATGTGTACTAGAGATGTCTAACAAGAGATAAGCTACAAGTGAACAAGAATAACAAGAAATTTGTTATTAAAAAGTACAGGTTTAAGCTTAACACTGAAATTAAGCTAATCTTAATAAGCTAACTAGCTAATTTCTAATTCCTAGAAACTAAATTTTTGGAAATAAGCTGTCCTATGGTTATTGAACAAACCTAGATAAAAGGAACTTTGAAATAACAACTAGAAATGAAGAATCTAAAAGTAATAAGCTAGTACTTCTAAGTTGCTGCTACTACTACTTTTTGCAAGAAAATTTAAGCTAGTCTAAGAGCTTAAAAATGAAAATTAAAAGTTGATCTCTAAAGAGCTAATGGAGATCTACTAAGTTGCTTAATTCTAAATTCTATCTCCTAATCTTCAAGAACTAAAAAGAAGCTAGAAAGTGGTGAGCAACAACAGTATTAACTAAGTTAATACTGCTGTTGCTGATGAACTTGGTAAAAGCTCAAATTCAGGCCAAAATTCTAACTTGAAAACTCATAAACCAACTATCTAAGTGATATTAAGCCTACATTAACCAAACTTGTACTATAGAATGCTGTGATTCACTTAAATCTAAAACAACTTTGCACTCTTAAACTGCCCTGGTGCTGGCAAGTTCTACTTAAACTCTAAACTTGGAAAATCTACAAACTGATTTTTAAAACCTATTTAGAACTTGATAATATCACTTAACACAACTGACTAATGTAAATTTACCTACTAAATTTGACTTTAAGAGTCAACAACACCTAAATCCAAACACTCCTTAAACTTTTTGAACATTTCTTAACAGCTTTTAAAATCTATTTTTACACTAAATATCTAAAAACCTTTTATCTACTCTATCTATAGCTAGCCTAATTGAACTATTTAAGCACTAAAAGTCCTAGTTTATGTTTCAAAAATAAGCACTTTCTCAACTAGCTTAATATACTTATTATGACAGAAACTAAAGAAGTGAGATATTAATGGAATCTAGCTTCAAAAACTTAAAGACATTTGCATCTCTAAACTGAACTGAACAAGATTGAATAGGATTAAGTACAAACATTCAAAGAAATAAGCAATTGGATTAAGCTATTTATAAGCTGAAATCAAAAACTAGAAGCTAAAACCTCTGCACTTGTAGTCTCTGAACTCTAGCAACTCTTTCTGAGTGAGTGGCTTTAAAACACAAACCTAGTGGCACCTTGCCTCTAAACCATCAAGCTATAAGCTCAATAAGCTGAATTTAGCTTATTCTTCCTCAATGCTTCCAAACTTGCTCAATATGAATTCAAATGAACAATGTTGAATACTAATAGGCAAAAAACAGTATTAAAAAGCTTTTAGCAATTTAAACACTACTTGTGAACTAAAGGAAACTCAATAAGCTAAAATGAGCTTATTACAAGCTTATTATGTGAAAACAGCTTATAACATGAACACTTGAAATCAAACTAAACTCAACTTGCTTTATTGCTTAGAAATGAAGAGTACAAGAGAAGAAACAAGTAGTACAACTGAATTGAAAGATTAAAAAGCTTAATTCGACCAAATGAACAGTAAACGAAATCTAAAAAGAGAAAATTACAAAATAAACTGTAATAAAACTCACTAACTCCCTAAAATCGATTTAAGAGCTCCTATTTATAGTTGAGAGTGAAAAGAGGATGAGAGCTTCAATCCTTTATAG
>BQNB010164420.1:0-14333 GCA_026074375.1 Tanacetum coccineum
TGATTCCCCTTCAACTTCTCAATGAAAATACTACTCCAAACTAAATTTCCCCATGTCATTGTAAAGCTCGTGTAGTACTGCAGTTGAATCAATTGTGTGCTTCTCGGGATGCATATACATTTCTAATGTTGTCTGGAGTACCTGTAACTTTCCAACTAAGAGCGTGCAGTTTGCACACTCTGCATTTCTTAAAGGTCCCATAGAATATCTTGGGGGTGTTGAAGGTCCTGGAGAATAGCTTGGAGTTATTGAAGGTCTCATAGAATAGCCTGGAGTCGTTGAAGCTCCAAGAGAACCGACCAGTAGACGGACTCGTTCCTCATTCCATAAAAAAATCCATATCCAAAATAGTTTTCCCGAGGCTGTTAAAGAGTAAAGAAAATAACTTTTAACAACTAACCAGATTATTTGTATATCACACAGATAAAAAATATGTGATTGTTCACCTTTGATCATGGACATGCATAGTATAGTTAACCATGGGTTTTTGGTTTATACGATTCTCGCAGAACTACATCTCCGGCTCCACAACGACACACAAAAGCTTCATATGACACCATCTTCATAATAATAGTGTGAATGTTGAAG
This sequence comes from Tanacetum coccineum, assembly GCA_026074375.1. Taxonomy (NCBI): domain Eukaryota; kingdom Viridiplantae; phylum Streptophyta; class Magnoliopsida; order Asterales; family Asteraceae; genus Tanacetum; species Tanacetum coccineum. Next base: position 589 of record BQNB010164420.1, read on the forward strand.
CTTTACAAACTAAGTATCCAATAATTGACTGGGAGATTTACATTGAAGGCACTAGGAAGTACTAGAAGATCATCAAAGTTGGAAATAATACTGAAGTACATCATTTCTTTGATGATATGCTGAAAGCCTTTGACAAGGATGACTTAGTGATGCTGTAGAGTCTGGTTAAAGAGAATTTCAATTCAAAAGAACAAACAGATGACAAAGAAAGAGAGATATGGGTTGAGTTGAAAAGATTATTTAAACCAGATACACATGATAAGTTATGGAAGCTTTAAAATCATATTCATGATTTAACTTGGAAGCTTTATGATTCATGTGGAGTGCATCATGTGTCTACAGAGAAGGGAATAGACATCTACATGCTAGTAGAAAAGGAGTATCCATTTTCAAGAGGAACTCTTACATTGATGCTGATTGCAAAGCTTTTGGTGGAACAAGATAATGAGATATCCAGAGAACTTCTTAAGAAGATATTCATGTAGGCTAAAAGACCAAGAAGATGAAGTGTTTGGAAGAATCCTCTCAGAGAACAAGGTTTAATTCAAGAAACTTAATGATTTAGAGGTAAATCATCATAAGTTTAGGGGAGGATTGTTAGGAATTAAAAGTGTTCATACTTAATACTGCCAAGCCAAGAGTTAGTACTGCTCAAAGTTACAACTGTCAGTACTAACCTGTTAGTACTGCTAGAGTAAGTTAGTACTGCTAGTACTAACTTAAGACTGCTGAAGGACTTAAGACTGATGGATGAAGATTAAGACTGCTAAAGTGATAAAGATGTGTCAAGAGATTTATATTGACTTATTCAGTGAATATTCTATTTAGTTAGAAAGATACGTATAAGATTAGAATTATAAAAGATTTGTAGTTATGTTGTAAAGGACTTCTTAGTGTATAAAAGGAGATCCTAGGTTATGGTGTTAAAAAGATTGATAGACATTTTTGATATATAGCTTCAACGTTGTAAACCCTAGTACTACACAGAGTACTCGTATTAATAATAATAATAATAATATTGGAGCTTTTCAGTAATATCATTGTTCATACAGTTTATTGATTCATTAATATTCTTCTAAGCATTAAAGAGTAGATTCTGCATACTCTTTAGTATTCACAAAGCTTCTAACATAGTTGTTTTGGATTTATCCAAAGTAACTTAACCTTTACAAGCTAAGGAATAGATCTTAAGTTGGGATCAACAGAGTGGTATCAGAGCTTGTGTTCTGAAACTTTGATCTAGCTTATGGGGTGATGTGGTGATTGGGTGTGGTTGGGCGAGAATAGTCGGTAGCTTTTATATAGCATAGCATATATTAAAATTCTAGAACTTATTAGAGGAGGAACTTGGTTTTGTGATTGGCATCTGAGACCCAACCCGCATAGTAAGTGTACCGGTAGCATATAAAATTCTATAACTTGTTTTTGTGATGCATCCTGAGACCGCATAGTAAGTATTAGGATTTGCTTGATAAGAGGCATTAGGATTAACCCATGTTCTAAACATGTAATTGTTATAATGGTCGTCTCGGTCATATAACTATCACACACCGTTGCCATGCACTCATCATTAGTGCAGGATACCCCTAGTACAACCCTCTGAGCCTATCCTTTTTCATGGTCCTCGTAATTCTCTATTTAATCTAGACTATTAATGAAGAGCATTGTCACCCTTAAACCAATCGTTACACCCAAAAAGCCTTAGTCTACCTTGTATGTAATCACCATTAGTACATTATTGTGTTTTAGCCCAAGTTAATTAATCGAGTACACGGTTGCTAAGTCCTTATCCTTGTAAATACAGTTTTGGGACGATTGGGATTCATGGTAGTATTTATTTCGTAGAAGAATGAGGAAGAAAAGTTAAGTTAATACCCCCATATGTTTGTCAAATGATCTCCATGTTATTTTGATCCACCTCAAATCAGGTCATTAGTTAGATTGTAAATATCGAGCATGTAAAAGCTCAAGTGTAGGGGTACGTATTATAAACCCCATGTGATGTATTATGTTATTTAAAAAAATGAGAAAAGAAAGAGAAAGAGATTGATGTAGAGCTATGTAGAGTTTGTAGATCTTCGTCCGAGTCTTGGCTTAGCAACCAAACCATCGTGTATTCGTGTAAATAATTAGTAACCCTTCCACTCTAAATTCACCCAAAGCTACCCAAATTTATCCCATCCATTTCCGTTCCCATTATATGTTATCTTACACCTACACCCTACAACCCTTTAAAAGACCTCTTAGATAGTAATGAATAATGCTTGCACCTAGCAGTGGAGGTTTGATTCTTTACCAAGCCTATGGTAATTTATATGCTATGACAGGTAATAAGTGTTGATTTTCTGTTTCTCCCATATGTTATAACATATTATACACCCGGGTGAAAGAGAGAATCCCAAACACTTATGTGAGGTGCTAGTGTATACTTTCTGTGCTGTTAATTACGAGGTCTAGAAGGTTGTGTTGTAAAATATGTTTAAAGAGTAGGTAAAATGTCCCATCATACTGTTATTATCTAGGTAGAAAAGCCCATTTGCTTGAGGACAAGCAAATCCCAAGTGTAGGGGTATTTGATGAGGTGTCATTTTATACACTTTTTAGGGCCGTTTAACCCCCTAAATCGTATGTTTATGCCAAAATAGGTACTTAATCATTATTTTTTAGGTATTTTGCATTTGGAAGGAATTTGGAAGAAAAACACGTGACTTGGGCTCATTTGGAGAAGAAACGGACAAGACTACGGACCTACACCAACATTGCTCAAGAATTTATCTACAATGGCTGGAGACGGCATCACAAATACAATGTGACGCCGTCACGACGAAGATCAAGACGGCGTTAAAGATTTGGCGACGGCGTCATAACATAGCCGACCTTAAGAAACCCTAGAAGATTCTAGATATACATGATCATTCGACGTGCGCGCAAAGTACCAAATATTGTTTTGATAATAACTCCTTCATACGAACTTGGATTTCGACGATTCAACAGCTCATGTGTTCAAAACGGGAAAATCTACAACCACACGAAAGATGTCGCTGTGACGGCGTCACATGTTATTGGTGACACCATCACAAAGGTCGGTTAGGGTTTTGTCTATAAATACAACCTCATAACTTTGTTTTTATCAGGCCTCAAACCCTAAAGCCGACTAAAGGGTTTGGGTAGGTGTTTTTCCAGCAACATAGAAGACTTAACTCATTCCATAAACATCTTGTAATGGTTTGATTATCATATCTATCTTAATTCATGTCTTCAATTCCTTTTGTTGATTATGATTTATATTGCTTGAGTATGCTTCGCTAATTCATCTAGTATTTATTTGGGATTGCATGAACCATGTCATTAATTGATTAGATCTTGTTTGTGACAGATTCAATGAGTCTAATTGATTATAGTTTATAATTCTTGTTTCCTATTGCTTCTTGTTGATGGATGTGCATGTTAGGCTGTAAAAAACCAGCTTTTGTCTGTATCGCTGTTGATATGTCTAGAGAAACATGATTATGTAGAAAGGATACTGATAATGCCCAAATTATACATTTTTTCTATTGCGTTATTTGCATATATTTTAGCATTTCTCATGAACTTTTGATACTTAATAGCTTAAAATTGCTTGCAGGTTCACTTGAAGACATCCCGTGGCTAGATACATCAAAATCAAACACTTACACGTTAAAGAACACGTCATTCAAGAAAAGATTAACAATCAAGCTCTATGTGCCAAATGTGCGCCGCACTTGCCCTTTGTGCGCCACACTTACCTCCAAGTCAAAGACAGTCAACATTGCATTAACTCAACAAGTACGCCGCACAATTTCCTTTGTGCGCCGCACTTCCAATCTGATATGAAGCATTTATGAAGACTTTAATGCTATTGCATTTATACCCTAAGTGCATCGCACAATCTTTTGTGTGCGCCTCACTTTCTCAATAAACATTTAATCCTAGTGCATTTAATCACCAACTGTGCCACACAATCTTTTGTGTGTGCCGTACTTTTCACCCAAAATCAGCCTATAAATAGAGGACGAATTTTCACTCTGAAATCATTCCTCTCATTCCCATAATCACATCCCACACACACATAATCCAATCTTCTTATCCTTCACCCATATAAACACCAAACCACTACTCCTTTGAAGAATAAAGATCTAACGATCAAGAACGAAGACAGTTATCAACTTAGTTATTGAAATAATGGAATTCTATGTTAAATCTACTTTTGTTATGAACACTTTAGCCATGAGAGGCTAAATCTCTCATGACTACTCGGTGATGTTATGATAATGAATAAGCATTTGGTATGATCGTGATCTCTTTAATCTTAAGCTTATGTTGCAATCCTATTATATCTTATCTTGTTCACCTTTGCTTATCAACTTAGATTTCATAGTCATATTGGTATAGGTCAAAAGACCCGGTATGATTTATGTGGTTTTAATGATTTGTCTATGATCTTTATCGTTTGTGCTGAGAAATCCACTTTCGTAAATTGATAAACAAATAAGCTTTGATATACTAGTAACTGGATTATTTGGGTGACACATCTGGTCTAGTTAACTAAAAGTCTTGAGTTAATTAAGTTAGTTTATGAAAATATTTTCTGACGCGAAAATCCTTTTTATAAATTAAGGTTCCACATCCGAGGTTTGATCATTTCCAATGCTTATGAATTATTTCCAACTATCCGAGTAGTCATCTTTATTATCATTGTTAAAACAAAAAGTTATTTTCAAGTTAAAGTTTATTTTTTTTTCTGATTATCTAAACACTACTCAAATCCTTGTGGAACGACCTAGTCTTACCTAAAAATATTATACTACATACGTGGGTTATACTTTTACCTGTGTGTTTCCCTATAATAAAAATTAGTATTTTCAGTCATTATAAATTTAAAGCTTTTGAAACACATCAAAGTTTTTGGCTCCACTGCCGGGGAATTTTAAGCTGTTCAGTAGTCAACTTTGGAAAATCACTTTAACTCCCCCTCTTTTTCAAAAATCGCCGTATAGTTTTCTAGCAAACTGACCCAAACAACTTCTCTCTTGGATGCATACACGTGCTTCCAATTCTGAACTTGTTGAAGCATTACCTGAACCTGAACATACTCCAAATCAAAGACTTCGTCGACGAAACAGGAGAGTTCCATACGATCAAAGAAACAATCCACCACAGAACCCAAGAATTGTCTACCCGCCAATTCTTAACATCAAATACTTCAGTTACTTTCTTGATATTCTTCGAAACTACGATCCAATAGATGATGAACCCATGTGGGCTGCCGACCATGTTGTCGCTCTGACTCCTGGTTTCGCAATCACTATTCCTGAAACCGCAAATGATATTGCTATTAAAGGTAACCACTTGACTCTTGTCAAAGGAAACCAATTCGATGGTAGAACCAAAACCGATCCCCATAAACACATTCATGAATTCCTCAGAATCTTCGATATGTTTAAATACAGAGATACTGAAAATGAAGTTATCCGCCTGATGATGTTTCCCCTATCACTCACTGGAGAAGAAAAAACATGGCTGGACGAACTCAACAAAGGAACTATCAAAACATGGGATGAACTCCGAACCGCTTTCATTAGCCGATTCTTTCCCCCAGCTCTTTTTGACCGACTCCTCGGATAAATCCAAGCCTTCTCTCAACATGAAAACGAATCTCTAACCGATGCTTGGCTTCGTATGAAGGAAATGCTTCGAAACTGCCATGGTCACAATCTGTCCAAAGGAAACATTATAAAAATCTTCTATCATGGTCTAAGCGAAATAACCCAAGAAGTTCTGAATGCCGCAGCCGGTGGTATTTTCCTTTATAAAACACCAAATCAAGCTTATCATCTTCTCGAAGATAAAGGCTTACTCAAGCTTGACTGGGCTAAAAATAAAAAAACCAAATCATCTCTTAAGAAAACCGTTGCTTTAGCCAATAAAGGTAGCAGTAATTCTGATACTGACAAAATTATGGCTCGAATGAATGCCATGACTCTGAAAATGGATGCTCAGTACAAAGAACTACAATCGAGTGGTAAAAAAACAAAACCCGATCTTGATGAAGATGACATACCGATGTCCCGTGAGGAAAAAGCCAAATTCATGCAAACTTTCCGTAAGACTCGTTTTTACAATGATTACCGCGACCGAGACTCGAATCGCGATAATTGGCGTTCAAGCGGATGAAATGATTATAATCGAGACAACTACCGATCAAATACCGATGATAAACCATACGATCTTCAGAAACAATTCAACGATTTCATGAAATCTCAACAATCTACCAACGCTTTTGTCAAAGAAACGTTCATGGGTCTCAAAACCCAACTTGAAACAGTAGCAAAAAATCATCAAGTATGAAGTCCTAATGAAACGGATCTTCTTTAGCCTGTTAAAGCTTAGTTAACTTAGATAAATCCAATCTAACTATATGAGAAACTATGATTATGAATACTACAAGTTATGCGGAATCTAACTTGTAATACTAAGAAGAACAATGAAAACTAAACTTGAATATATTGATTGCACATATTCTAACTATAAGATATGTGTTTTCTATGAAGATTTTATCTATAACTATGCCGCAGGGTTCCTTTTATACACTAAGGAAAAACCTAATGGGCTTACAAACCGTGTTAAATGATCATGTATATCTATTCCTCATATATCTCATGCATATCACATAAGCAGTACTAACTTCTTATACTAATAGTACTAATAAACTAACTAGTGAGTTCATTGAAGACACTCCTTCATGAGATCAATGAGATTGCTTTTGTCGTTAAGCTCATGTGGTCTTGATTTTTTCTTTGTTCTTTGTGGTTGCTTGTTTCTTCAATGCTTTGCGATCTGACTTTGAGCCTTTGTCATTGTCTTTATCGTCTTTGCCATCTTGCGATCTTGTGTCTTTGACCAACATGCTCATAACTTTTGCATTATCTTGAAAGCTTTAATTCAGAGTTAGCAGAAGTCTTTGTCTTTAAATCTTAAGCTTTCTAGATAGTATGTCTTCGTAGATTGAGCATTTGAATGGGATTGAGGTTAGCCGTCACCACGTTAGACTGCAGTTTACGTTAGTGATAATCGAGAAAATTGATTTGAAAATCAATCGACATATTACTTGTAAAAGCGTTTTTGTAACACATCGGGAGTTTTAAGCTTTTATCAAAATTCATCAACCGTCAATTCATTTACTGGACCAAATCGATATCCAGTTGTCACAAGTTTGATTCATATAGAATCTCGCAAGTCACCTACCAAGAGCTTGTTTGATGCTGACTCAAGCAGGATTTCCATCTTCATTGTGAATACATAAGTATCACTCGGATGTTCTGGCAAATATCACAATGATATTGCGTAGGACTCTTGTTAACAGCTTGTAAACTTGATGATGTTCAACAAGTGTTTGAAAGGATGTGTTCCTATATGAGATTTTTATTGGATCTCTTGGGCTCTAGACTCGATTAGTGCATTTTGGTTTTAGTACTCGGAGGCTTGAGCAGATTGCCACCTATTCAATATCAACGATCTCGGAATGAGATGTCAATAGATAACGTGTGTATCTCCGTGACAAATGAGACAAGTTTCTGTTGAGAGAAACCCGAATGGCTGGGAAGGGTTGTGCATTGCATCACTGGGTCCATGATGTCGTTTTCAATGTCAGCAATCAACTTGTGATTCTGACAGCATATGTATTGACCCGGTTTCTGCCTTAAGTTGTGTGGAGGGCTTCTTTCTTTAGACCCTTTATCCATACATTTCTTTTTCATTCTTCAACGCCTTCAATGCTTACCAGGACGTCATTACTAACACCTTGTTGTGATTGTTCCAGTGTTAGCTCAATCTTAGTCGGCATTATTCCCATATACATTCATCTCCAATCATACCTAAGGACTGCTATTTCTAACTTTGGATTATCCTTGGGTAGATCCTCCGGTTCTGGTTGGATCATAGGATTGATTCCTAACCTAACCACCTTATGACTTCAGAATCGTCGTGAAATTAAGATGTTGTTGGGTATAAGATCGAACCATAAAACCTTTCTTACTGTTTAGCACATTGAGTCGAATAGATCATATTTTAAAAATTTTCTCCCTTATTTTAAATAATAAACACTTAGTTTTTGAAATACCTTGTGATTAAAATATGTCTTGAAAATTCTGTGGGAGAAAATATTATCAGCATGAATGGTTTGGAACATTTTGATAATGTTTTGAATACATAAGAATTGTCGTTGTTGATGTATCCAAGAACATTAAAACTTTGTTTTTCGAAAAACTCCCCCTCAAAAATAGGACCAATTGAAAAAATTGTTGTCTTTTTGAAAACATTATGAGGGATGGAGTGTTGAACAACAATTTGAAAGATTATGAATTCGTCATCTAGAAATTCTTGAAAAATTCATGTCCAACTTTTTGAAAACAGATGTTAGAAGGACTTCTCTTCTAACGGTAAGGATAAGCGCACTGAAAGTACACTATCCTTTTTCTTGAGCTAAAAATATTGAATGTCTTGTAAGAACAACTCAAGACCGAGAAACGCTAATTTTCTCGTTGTGGGGATAAGTTATAAATCTTCCTTTATTTGAAGTCTGGGTTATGTACTGATATTTGCACATAAGCCATCAGAAAAATTAGAATTGACTGTTGGAAACTCTTTGAACTTCGCTCGAACTTCATTTAGGTGTTAATGTAACGACATTTATAAGCACGTAAATGTTATCGATTCCAAGAGACATGTCGAGAAAGAATCTTTTGAAATTTTTGATTTTTTGATTTGTATTTATTTCACCGTTGTCCTAGCATTGCTATATGATGGTGGAATAGTAATTCCAACTCTTGTAGTGATGTAGGCTTGTCTGACTGCTAGAGGAAACAACTTTGGAACCAGCTTTGAACTTGAGGTTTCAATGCTGTAGTCATGAATTCCGAGTTCTGAACGGTTATGATCAGAAGTCATTGCCATAAAGACCGAGGCTTGATCTGATGCGATCAAACGTCTTTTGAACATTGAGGAACGGGGCTTGAAGTGTTATTTTCAGTAGACGCCATTTGATGATCATCAGATTAAAATTCCTTGAAGCCCTGTTTTCTGAGATATCTGTCTTTTTTGCAACTAAACTCTGAGTCCTTCCTTTATAGGATTGAACGATGTACCTGTACTTAAGAGAGTACCTGCACTGACATTAAGAGCTTGTTCGCTTTCACATTGGTTAGTGATATATGCATTTGAACCATTTGGGGGTTCATTGTCAACCTTTGTTGTGATAGAGGTGAATGTCTTTCCAGTTGGGAACCCATCTAAGACAAACAATTCTTGAGTATTTACCGTTGGTTGCACCTAAGACAAGATCTAGGACTTGTGTTTTCTCATGCACATTGGAAGAAAAAATCCTTTTTTATTTGAAAACCCATTTCCTGTTGGGATCGGTCTATTTGTTTTCATTGCAAACCCTTATGTGCTCTACGAGTTTGTTTCTGTTGTTGTCTTATTTGGATGGAACCTATAGCGCGGAGTTGACTTCTTTAGGAATTTTAATTACACAAGCATCTTTGATTGGCATTAAAGACACATTTCTGACATGTCGAGCAAACAAAATGTTTGGTGTCAGAAAAACTTCTAGGGGTCCTAGAGTGTTCTTGTGTCTTTTTCTTAGCCTTCTCTAGGTAGTGATTAAGAACAATGTCATTTGAGCTATACCTAGATGAGTAGTTGCAATCTGTATGAGGTTTGGGGGCGATTCTCTTCTCTTAGGCAGATAATGTGTAGTGACTGGTTTTGACAAATCGTTACTCACATCAACTTGGGAGGCAAACCGTTCTTTTGAAATTTTAGGTCGTTCAGATTTAAACGCAGTCGGTTGTCTAACAACGAACTGGTTTCTATGTGGTTGTAAAACTGGTTTCCCCAAGATTGTGGTTTTGCAAACTGGTAGTTCCACACTATTTCCTGTTAGTTTTCCATTAACTCGTTTTTTAATGCTGCAAATTGCAACCCCTTTTTTTCTGAATCTGAGCTAGTCATCAACATTTTCATTAGACTTTTGTTCAGTTGTGCCATTAAAGATCATTGCTGGTCCTTTTGGTCATGAACTCGTGTCCTTTTGATAGATCAAAAAGCTCTTTGTAAGTCTGTTTCAGTGCTCTTTTTCTTATGTAATGCTCATTCTCTGCAAGTTAATTTAGACACCACTATGTTCCCAATTCGATGTTTATTGTTTCAGTTTACAGCCGATGCTCATTTTTAAATTTGGCTTCCATTACTTGTCACATATAAATATTGACTATGTTGCCCTGATTTTAAAACATTGTTTGCATTTGTAGTTCAAGATTATACAATGTGTTTCGAGTTTGCAAAACTCTTTTAAAAACCGGGCTAACCGTCTGTTTGAGACATACATATTTTAGACTCGAGTAATTGATGTGAGAGTTCTAGTTGTTGTGTTATCGATTAATTTAGCAGGCAAAGGTCGTGTGTCATAAATTGATACAGCATTCTGGTCAACTCTCTTCATTATTGGATCAGGTTGCTCAGTATGCTGTTATCGGTAGCCAGTTTACATAATCATCAGCCAGGGGTTATTCAATTTGTACCTCAGCCATTGGCTCTTCATCATATATGGGTCTGATGTCCGCATCATTCCTTGATCTGCTGTTGTAAATGCTTTTGTGTTCTGTCCCTTTGCTTTAATGGATAACTGAATCCGAACTCCAATGAATCCAGTCGCATTATCCCTCGTATCAATCTTTTCCTCTGTTGTCTGGGTTTGTCTTTCATTCACCCTGCTGTCATACTCCATTTTATGCAGTGCTCTTTCATCAATCGACTTTTTGACATATTCCATGAATTGGACCAGCGTCTCACGGAATTCTGGAATATCAAGTTGAGTGTATTGTAGAAAGTAGTTGCGTGTCATTACAATATATTCATCATTCAAATAGATCTGTGAGTTGATGAACATTTGAAACTGTGTCTCGAGTACTTTAAAAGAAGTCATGGATCCAATCTCTTGAAATTCGTTGTTATCAAGTTGCTTTTGAAGTTGATCCATGTTTAGGAACATCGTGCCTGTAAAAGTCTCAAAATCTTGACCAAAGAGTGTTGCAAACGCGCGTCCGAAATCCATTCTCGGTTCGACTTCCTTTTAAGTCGTTGTTTGAAAGACGCTTGAGGTGTGAATGAAGTCGTTGAAAAGATACCATGCAACTTTCTTTTGATTTGTCTTGAATTAGTTGCATTTGTTGTTCTTCTGATTCCGAACACGAAGATAAGGTATCTTTCTTTTCCATTTTATCGTGAATTGAAGTGTGAAAGTTGTTGGATCTTAAGTGGATATGATGTGATTGAAGTTGTGGTTTTGAATGCAATTCACGTTCACGGGATTTTACACGTCTATGATTAAACGAATAAAGATTTAACGGATTTTACAAAATCAATAGAAAAAACCGTGAATGAATATCGTCTGTTGTTGAGGTTTATCTTGTTGTCTGATAATGCAGTGTAAGTGCTTGTTGATTGTTTTGGATTTGGTTTATTGGTTGATGATTTGTGTGGAATTCGGGCAGTTGGATTACTGAAAAAATACAGGTTTTAACCTTATTACCAAAAATCTATTTTTGGTGTAAAAATAGCTAAAGAGGTTTAGAAATAAAATTATATTCTTACTTAATTTCACAAGCAAAGTGAATACGCATCATATAATAAAAGCGTAAAATTAACTTTTAGATATCATCTAAATGATTTCATAATTACCCCTCCAAACTCAAATATTCCCACCTTAGACCCTGCAACCAAAAAAATCTCCCTCCTGCTCGATCCCTGGAAAATTTTTTTATTACCTCACCCTTTACCATTCTATTCTGACCATTTTGCATCGTAAAATAAGTCCCCCCCCTAGAGCGGCTATATAAAAAAGTACGTATTACTATAATCTTTTTTCCCCTAAAAAAGTTGTCGCTATAAAAGGGTGCGTCATCTGGATACTCTTTTGTTGAATCAAACCGCCCCCCGCCCCTTTAGAGACTAACTCACCGCCTATTTATATATTCAAAACCGCTGCATGTGATTGCAAAACGCACCGCCCAATAAAATATAGCAAACCGCACCGTTGTGATTGATAGAAATGAGTAACTCGCGCGACAATAAATAATGCAAACCGCTGCCAGTTGTTAAACTCGCCTCCCTCCTCTCCTAGCAAACCGCCGTGTGTTTTTAGTTTGTGCAGAATAACGTTATTGATTTTCTCAATAATATAATCAATGTCGCCGTTGTACCTGCACAACTCGCCACCTAAATGCAACTGCCACAGTATGTGCAAAGACCAACCGGCTGATAATATTTATTATTATACCAGTCGCCTATTGGACCAAGTCAAACCGCGTGAGACAAATACTTAATAAGCAACTCTCACGATGAACAACAGGTCGCCAATTTGACAAAATCACTCAAATAAGCTTTATTATCAACGAATAAAGGTTCTAACATGCATTATTAGTGTGTTATAATCAATTTTTAAACACACTTAAACTCGTAATTCTTGAGAACTCGACAAAATTAGGTACTCTCTACGAAAGAACACAAATAAATAGATCTTTTTAAGCTAGATTTCGAACTTGTGCTTGTAATCACTTGTTGTGGCAACCACATGAACTTTCTTTAGCCTTAGTAACAAGAAAAACCACAGATTAACACAAATTAAACCCAAATAAGCTTTTTTGAGCCGTGGGCTTTTTAGAACCAAAATAAGCCACAAAATTTGCTAATCAACCACAAGAATCAAACACAAATCCACCCTTGATGCTCTAATGCCAATTGTAGGATCCCGTAACACTTCACTTCATATATTTAAACATGAAATTAGATCAAGAAAAGAGACGAGGAGATGAGTTAATTTCTTTAGAGAGAGAAAGAAGAGAGAGAGAGAGATGGGAGAAAAATAGAAAAGAAGAATTATTAGAAAATGAACAACTAACTCTTTTCTAAATAGAAAAGAGTTTATATACCCCGTCACATTAAATGACGCGCGGGATATTTAACTAGGACCCGGGCTCGGGTTTTGCTTTGGATTAAACCCAAAACATATACAAGATAGATTAATATCGAGCCCGATTCCTGATAATAGACTATTACTAATTAACTAATTAAATGACCGAGACTCGTACACATTCTTTAATCTTCAGTAGCAGTATCATTCTTGAACCAACAGTAGTAAAGTAGTACTGGCAGTAGTAACTCAAAATTCCCAACATCAAGCTTCAATCCAGAACCTTGAAACTAAGTTTGACAGACTCGCTTACAAGTAATCTGGTCGACCTTCTGGATCTCGTCCAAGTAATACTCAACCAAACCCTAAAGGGCACAACTCCAAAGCCTATCAACCACCACAATCTTACAATGAGCATGTGAATGTCATATTCACAAGAAGTGGTAAATCCTATAACCCAACAGTTAACCCAAATGATCAATAAGACAATTCTAAAACTCATGTCAATTTTGATAGCGATATTAAAGACGAAGAACCTACACCATAACCAAAGACTAAAAATCCAAAAACCATTAAGGAAACTCCTTTTCCCAAACCATACAAACCAAAAATCCCGTATCCTCAACGTCTAAGGAAAGAGAAAATGGAAGCCCAGTACGGAAAATTTCTCGACATGATCCGCGCCGTTCGAATCAATGTACCTCTTATCGATGTCTTAGCCAGAATGCCTAACTATGGAAAGTTTCTCAAAGAA
>BQNB010164421.1:0-14333 GCA_026074375.1 Tanacetum coccineum
GGAGGGCGAAAGTGAAAATAAGATCTAGGAATTTCGGATATCTAAAGTTTCGGATAATGGTTTTATGTAACCGAATATCCGAAATTAGGTATTCAAATGTTTTGAATTTTTGTAAAACTTATATATGAGTTTCAAATGACGATTAATATATCCCTATTTTTGAATCAATTCCAATTAAATTTTCGGATATCTGAATATGTATATTTTGAACACCCCTAATTGTAGTCGTTTCCTTTTATGTCATTTAGATCACGTCTATTAGCAAGTATTTAGGAGTTATATCATATAATTTAAGAAATCTTAGAAAGTCAGAGATAAAATAGGAAGCATAAAACTCGAGATATATATAGGGCTCTAGAATTTGGAGGCCTTAAAAAATAAGAGGCCTAAAGCGGTAACTTTAGTATCTTTACCTTCGAGATACCCCTGGTTACCGTTGGGATCTACGCGTATTTTAGTATGTATTTCATGTATGTTGCAGATTATGTTATATTTATGACCTGTTTGTAGATTGGTTGAAATTAGGTTAGATTTAGTGCATAAGTCATCATCTCTTCTTGTGATAAATTTGAATTTCAAGCTCTTTCTAAAATCCTTTCTGTATGTTATTTATAAATATGTATTTGCAGTAGAGGTGACAATTTGAGACTCATTGGTTAAATTTGGGTCTAGTTGGGTAAATATTTTTAATGGATGGTTCTAGATGGGTCTCTCTTAAATTTATAAATATGTCTAGCATTTTTCCATTAATATTATAGATGGGTCTAGTTGGGTAAATATTTTTAAATGATGGGTCTAGTTGGGTCTTCCTTAATATTTATAGATGGGTCTAATTGGGTCAATCATTTCTCCCTTAATATTATAAATGAGTCTAGTTGGGTCTCTCAACGGGTCTAGACGAGTGTCCCTAAATATTACATATGGGACTCTCAAGGGAATTAGATGGGTCTAGCAGATCAATAGTTTTTTTTATACGTTTTCATTCGTTTTCATCCGTTTTTATCCATTTTTATACGTTTTTATACGTTTTGTACTTTTTCTTACATTTTCATCCGTTTTTATACGTTTTCGTTCGTTTTCGACCGTTTTGGCCGATTTCGACCGTTTTTGACCGATTTCGATCAATATTGACCGATTTCGACAGATTTCGACCGATTTTGGTTGTTTTCAACCGATTTCGATCGATTGCGACCATTTTTTGATCGTTTTAGACTGATTTCCACCGTTTTCGACCGATTTTGACCGTTTTCAACCGATTTTGACGGATTTCGACCGTTTTCGGCCGATTTCGCACGTTTTTGAACATTTTTGAATGGTTTAACCCTTTTTGTATGCTGTTAAATGTTATTATACGATGTTGTCCATTTTCTTACATTTTCTTACGTTTTCTTTCGTTTTCATACGTTTTTGACTATTTTTGTCCATTTTCTTACGTTTTCGTACGTTCTCGTCCGTTTTTAACCTTTTTGTACGTTTTCTTACGTTTTTCTAAGTTTTTGTCCGTTTTCGTTAGTTTTGTATGTTTTTGTACGCGTAAATACGTTTTCAAATGTTTTATCCGTTTTTATACGTTTTAGTACTTTTTATAAAAATGTATAAAAGCGTATGAAGACGTATAAAATCATATAAAATGCACGAAAACGAACGAAACGTAAGGAAACGAAGAACAGAGAAGGACGTGTGTAAACGAACAAAATCGTACAAAAATGGACAAAAATGTTTAATAACATTTAAAAACGGACGAAAACATTCAAAACCGTTCAAAACGACCAAAACAACTTGAAAACATACGAGAACGTTCAAAAACGAATGAAAATGGTCAAAATCGGTCAAAATCGGTGGAAATTGGTCAAAAACGATCCAAATCGTTCAAAATCGGTGGAAATCGGTCGAAAACGGTCAAAATCGGTCAAAAACGGTCGAAAATGGTGCAAAAACAAATGAAAATGGTTGAAAACGCACAAAAACACTCAAAACGATAAAAAATGGTCGAAATCAATCTAAAACGGTCAAAATCATACGAAATTGATCGAAAACGGTCAAAATCGGTCGAAACGGTCAAAATCGGTTAAAAATGGTCGAAATTGGTCAAAACAGACAAAAACGGTCAAAATCGGTGGAAAACGATCGAAATCGGTCGAAAACGGTCGAAATCGATCGAAAACTATCAAAAACGAATGATAATTATCGAAATTGGTCGAAAACGGTCAAAAACGGTCGAAATCGGTCAAAAATGGTCCAAATCGTTCAAAATCGGCGGAAATCGATCGAAAACGGTCAAAATCGGCAAAAAACGGTCAAAACGGTCAAAAACGGCCAAAATCGGTCAAAATCGGTTCAAAACGTGTAAAAACGTCAAAAACTAATAAAAATGCTATACCCAACAAGACCCATCTATAATTATTAAGGGAGACCTAACTAGACCCATCCCTTAAAAATATTTACCCAACTAGACCCAAACCTATCTAGACCCAAACTCATCTAGACCCAAACCTATATAGAACCAAACCCATCTAGACCCAAACCCATATAGACCCATCCTCCTAAAAGACCCATCTAGACCCAAACCCATATAAGACCCATGACCCAACCCAACCCAACCATTTTGCCACCTCTACTTTTTATCAACTTATCACTTACAATTAATAGGTAGAAAACCTTCTGGATCATTGTAAAACCATCACCACATCCAAGTTCTGAAAACATTATCAGTAAACATGTTAGATAGTAACTCAATTTTGAAATAACAAGCAAGATTACCCGCGCGTTGCTGCGGGCGTTAATTTTTCGCGCGTTGTTGCGGACCATTATTTTATTTATTTATTTTTTCTATTCGGGTTTATTTTTTCGGTCTCATATTTAATAGTTTGTTTTTTTTATATTAAATGACAATCGCGCGTTATTTTGGGGTATTTTTTTCTTATTGTATTTTGTGCGGGTTTATTTTTTCGGTTTCATAACATCACGCCATTGTAGCTAGCACTGTAGCTACAATGCTTTAAGATGAAGAGTAACTAACATCTCTAATGATATATAGTATAATGCCCGGTATATGGTTTTATTTTTTTTTCGATAAAGGGAGGAACAAATGAATGACATTAAGGATATGAGTGCCCACTATAAACATTTAAGTAGTTAACACTGTATGCATAAGAGAAAATCATCGCCTGATCCTTACAAATTTGATACTTTTTACTGAAATTTTTTTGATGTTAACTGAGAATATTTAAACTTGCTGTTAAGACTATATCAAACATTGGAAAAGGAAATCCAAATTAAGTCACTCTTATGTACATCTAACTTTTGATATCAAGGGCTCATTTTAGAATTTTTCGTACAAGGCCTTCAAAATTCCACGAGGAGGCCTTGATGAATGTGTAATCATGAAATTGTACCAGTTTGTTAGATTGAAATTATTAGGTGAACGTTTTGTGGGATAAGTACTCTACATAATCATACTTTAATGTAGGAGGCTATATGGATTTTCGTGACTTTTGGCTAATTTAAATGTGGAGTATGCATCAGTTTCTCCTGTGTACGTATCAATTGCCTATAATTTTTGGTTTTCTTTCTCATTATTTAGGAGCTTGTTGAAGAAGAAAGATCAAAGCTTGCAATGGATTTCAATAAATGTTCATGGACATAAGTTAAAGACGGAAGATCGAGAAGTTAGCTTCTATGATATTTTGTAAAACCTTACATAGAAATCTTTTAGATGCATGTGTTCATGGTTTATATTAGTTTTAACAAAAGTTTGGAGTATGATATGCTACATATTTGAGTATCTGATAAACAGTGTGGTATGAAATTTTATGATATGCTACATGGTTCATGATATTGGGCCGAAACCCGCCAACAAAACAGTTAGAAAATGGCGGTTATATAACTGTAAAACAGTTATATAACCGAAAAGCAGTTATTTTACCAAGGGTTGCATCTGTTCATTTGCACCCTTTCAATTAGTATAAATATGTATTGAATGTAAAACTCAAATGATGATGACAGATTAAGATTAATAAAACTTTATATTTTTGGTATATTTTTATTGCAAGTTAGATTTTCGATCCAACATTTGGTATCAGAGCAGGTTTGAATAACAGAAACTCTATCATATACAAGTCTTTTTAAGATTTTGTATTCTGTTTTGAACTCATTAGAAACCGGCCACCACTCTTTTTCGGACCAAAACAGTTTGAAAAATCAAAAACAAAACAGTCAAATCACTTTGTGTTTTATATCAGGCGAATCCAGCGATTGCCACCAAGTGAATAATCACTGGAAACAAAGGGTTTCATCCCTTGCAAACCTTGTTGTCAAGAACAACATAAACCGAAAAAATACGCAACCCAGGAAATTAAATTAAGGGTCAGGCAGTTTACAGGTTTTTTTTAAACCAAGATTCAAAACAAAAGGAACCCACCATTGATCGGATAACAGACGTCTTCATCAAAGGGGCAAGATCAGATCAAAAAGGAGCGACACACCTGTTTTTGAAGGAAATAAAGATCCGCCACCTTAATGATTCATAGAATCGATATCGAGTTATCTAGAAAGCCTCCATCTTTAGACTGGAATTCATAGATCCCAAATATTATTCGAAACCCCAAATTCGCCAACAATCACAGGGTTTTAGTGAATCAGAAGTTCACAACCGTTAGAAGGAGACGATTTAAACCGGCCATTTTTATCGGCGGTAATCACCACAGTAGAGAAGAAGTAGAACGGGACCTACAGTACTCAAGAAAGAGACGTTATGCACCAAGAGAAAAAAAGGAGAAAAAGAGGCGCAGTTATAACATCAAGAGGGTGTCACAGGGGTTTCTTAACTCTATAGGTTTCTTAACAAAACAGTTAACCCTTCATTTGTTTTTCTTTAGAAATCCTATACTTTTTAGTTTTGTTTAGAACTTTCTGCTCCTCTTATAGATTTAATTTAGTTTTCTTTATTAAGTTTTAAAATATTGGAGAAAGGAAAGTGTGAAAAAAAACAGTTTTGTATTTTTCTAAAAGGATAAATTCTTTTTACTTTTACAATACAAAATAGCAAGTCAAAACCGATACCTTTTGAGTGGGGTCATAGCAAGTCAAACTAGAATCCTTTGTGATTCATAGCAAGTCGAACCGAATCCTTTGTGATTCATAGCAAGTCGAACCGAATCCTTTGTGATTCATAGCAAGTCGAACCGAATCCTTTGTGATTCATAGCAAGTCAAACCGAATCCTTTGAGATTCATAGCAAGACCGAATCCTTAGGTTCATAGCAAGTTCCGAGCCTTAAGATTCAAATAAAAAGGATCAATTATTTTGTATCCAAAGCGAAGAAAGAAACAGATTAGCAAGTAGTCTGGGAAAACACAATATTGATTGCAGTTGGTCAATATTTAGCAAAGGAACCTGGTTAGCAGTTGGCCAGTAACAAGCAAGATTTTTTTGATCTTTCGATAACACAAAGCAGGAATATCAGAACCACCTCGTTTGCTTATAAAAAATTAGGCAAGTTATAAGCAAGCAAGGCATGGTAGAAAAAGCGACAAGAATGCATAACACAATTGAACTGTACACAGGTCGACGAACTAGGAAATGTTTCATACAATGTCCCAAAATTGACGAAACAAACTACAACTACATGGGCATTGATGGATGGAGACAATACTGAAGGATTATTGCCATTTGGGAAATAGTTGCAAATAAGAAGGAAGTAGTATTATAACAACAATATAGAAGAAAGAAAACACATCAAAGGCAATAATCTTCCAAACACTGCCACAAGATGTTTTAATGCAAGTTGCACAATACTCGACTGCAAAGGAAGTATGGGACTCGATCAAAGTCAAGCATTTGGGAGCCGATCTTGTTCAAAAGGCACGACTACAAACCTTGAGGAGTGAACTAGAGACGCTAAGGATAAAACCAAACGAAAAAAAGTATGTAGATACTTCGGAGGAAGAGTTAAGTAGTACTAATGGCCAAGTTTAAAGGGACTTGGTGAAACTTTAAAGGATAAGGTCCTTAGTAAGGAAACTACTTAAAACTCTGTTCCAAGAAGTTTTTACGATCATGGCAACTATAGAACAATATCAAGGAACTAGACGAATGTCATTTGAAGAAGCCGTTGGAAGACTAACATCCTATGAAGAACGAATCAAGAGTCAAGACACGCTAGAGGCAGATGATCAAGACAAGCTTCTCATGGCAAGTTCAAACAACAAAAGTTATGGTAAATGGCGAGGTAAAGATTTCAACAAAGAAGCCAAGGAAAGCATGAAATGGAAGAATAATCCAAATGCACGCAGAGCAAGTACGAGTCAAGGAACTAAAGACAAAAGCAAGCTCAGGTGTTATGAATGTGGTGAGCAGGGACATTTCGCGAAGGAATGCACGAAATGGAAATACAACAAAAACAAGCAAGAAGAGTCTCACCTCATCTATGACACTGACACTGAACCTACACTGCTTTGAAGTCAAGTGAAGAACGCTAAAAGATCTAACGTCGCAGCGTTTGTGATTAGGGGGAGAATATTGGGCTGAAACCCAACCAACCGGATAATCACAACCCGCCAACAAAACAGTTAGAAAATGGCGGTTATATAACTGTAAAACAGTTATATAACCGAAAAGCAGTTATTTTACCAAGGGTTGCATCTGTTCATTCGCACCCTTTCAATTAGTATAAATATGTATCGAATGTAAAACTCAAATGATGATGACAGATTAAGATTAATAAAACTTTATATTTTGGTATATTTTTATTGCAAGTTAGATTTTCGACTGTTTTCTGGAAAGATTTTGGTGCGGTTGTTCTTTGATTCGAAACTGGAACACAAAAATGGTATATGATGAATCCTGCTATATGATGAATCCGGGCTCTGATACCAATTGTTGACCTATTTCTATGGATCTTTAATCATCAATATACCAGGAAAAAAAAATCTGAATTTTCTATTAATCATTCATCATTGTCATCATACAGAAACGTTTACAATTTTCTGTTCTATTTATATGAAATGAAAGGGTACAATCTAAAAGTTGTGTCGGTTGGTGAACCGATGTGTCCCTTGAGAATAACTGTCAAATGACATTTATTTAACTGCCATGTAACCGCCGGGTTTGGCCTGCGGGTTTGTCTAGCGGGTTGTGATTACCCGGATTGGGTTTCGGCCCAATAGTTTGTTCTTTTAGTAACCAAAATACTGATCGATTTCTCCTAGTTTGAACGTCATGCATATAAGATAACGATATTATAACCAGCTTACGATTATTGCAATAACATTGCAACGTACTTATTAACGTTCACTTTCATACTAAAGTTCACTTTTATACTTTTAGTGAAATAATAAATCAAAAATCTCATTCTGAAATTTTGATAATTTTATTGAATATCTTCTATTATGCTTATATGAATATAAAATTAGGATGACCTATGGATCATCAATTAGAAAGAACAAGTTCTAATTACTCTCAAGTTGTATCATGCATATAACATCACCCAAAGTAGGCAATATACATACAGAGGCTCAAGAACCATCTATTTCAGTATCTTGGTAGAAAATTTTCTTGAAATCCTCCATATGCCTTGCTTGTAAACATAATGCAACAACCAGTGATCCATCTCCATCTCTTCCATGAAGAATCAAAGAATCGCCATCCGAATCATGTGTTCCTGGACCCATATGAACCTCTTTCCCCCATCCGAAATCCGCACCATAGATTGGAAGTGTTAACCAACTTATGACTCCAACATTTGGATTGCCATAAAAAAATCCTTCATTGTTAGCTGTTGGTTCTAACTCTCGAAACTGCCCTAAGTCTTCTTGATTCTTCATGAAGTCGAGAATTGAGTTCACATACTCATCGTCAACCTTTTTAATTACATCCCGTATTTTACTTGAAACGTATCCTAGAGGGTTTGATAGTATTTCACCTGAATATCCAGTGGCAATCACATTGACAATAGCGTTTCCAAAATATTTTGGTGGTAATGGTGGTCTCATTTTATTTCGAACATCAACACACATGGCTAGTGCAGATGGTTGCTCGGGTTTGTGATTACGAGCTTTGCATGCAGTTCTCCATATATGTGCTGTTATGACCTCATACCGCGTAAAACTATGGCTCATCTCACTGTTCTGACTTTCATTAGCTTTGTTTCGTAGTATCTCGACTTGGGTTGGTGTTAATTTCAACATCGTGACAGTTGTTTCTTGCTCACACTCTTTTTTATCAGATTGATTCATAAGCACAGGTGGAGGACCAAATTGGTCTAGTTCAATCGTGGAGCATGATCTTGGAGGATCCCCGGCCCGCAATAACTTCCTATCAATAAAAGGTGGAGACTCTATCAACTCACCTCGACAAACCCTAGCCCATTCGGACACAAAGTGTAGCGCGCTTTGCCCGTCCCCAACAACATGTGAAATGTTCAAAGCAAGACTAAACCCTCCACAACTGAATCTTGTGACTTGCAAAACTAACAATGGAATTTCTTCAAGGGGTAAATTTTGATAATCTATTGAAGGTATAAGGTGGTGATATATTGGTGAAGGTAAAAGACTATCTAAATCATTAAGGTTCATGTCAATGTATGCTTCCATGAACTGCACCCCATCTGCATTACAATCGAGCTCTAGACGACCTCCTGCAATAGAGTTTAGCCGCCCGGCCAAAGGGTAAAAATGAACTAGGGTAGAACTCAGGGAACTTTTTAACTTTTGCAAGACAATGAGCCAATCGTGAGGAGATTTTGTGTAGAAGTAAATGGTTGGGACATGAGTAGTGACACCAATTTGGTCTAGTTCTGATAAGGCTAACTTACCGGACCATGTTTCGTTAGATGGTTTAACCATGCAAGAAGTCCTGTTATAAAGCCTCATTTTTGAAGAGATATAGATAAGTGATCGTTCACCTTATTAAGAAGCTTTGGGGTTTAAGGAGTATTTATGGGGCAAATGAAGACATTCCAATGGTGTGACCCTAAACTTGTGCCTGAATTAGAGAAGATGTAGAGTGCATGATCGATCATAGGAAGTTAATTACGTGTGTTTCTTGTTGAACACATGTTTGATAGAGTAATGGTTGATTGCATCTGTTAGTAACTGGTATTGTAGGCTATACTCGATTAAATTACGTAAACTGATAATATTCTTTCAACTTTTATCGATTACACACACTGCTTATTATAGTTTTATGTAAAATGTATAGCTTTATATTATAATTTTCATCAACATTCACACATATGTATCCATCTAGTTACATAAATTTTTATCAGTAACTAAACATATATCATCACTAGTTTAACTAATTTCACGTCAAGAGAAATATTGGTGGAGTTTTTATCAAGAGTTGGGGTTTGTCCTTCGAAATCTGGCCATAAAACCTTTTTTCTGTTAAGAAACTAAAAATTAGAAAAGAAAAGAAAAATCCCGATTACGCATCTCGCATCTCTAATCTTCTTATTTAGCAACACAACTTTACGAAAGTTTATAATTAATTAAGTCATTAACTCATAAACCTTTTAGTTGTATAAACCTATTTCCATTATACTCTAAGAGAGTTGGGAACGGTGTGCCATTGGGCTCGTGCCGTTGCAAAAAATAGGCAAAAAATGGTGTCACGTCAGCAAAAATCACGACGACACCAGAAATCATTTGGCACCACATTTTTTGCGGTATCCTTTGGCACCAGAAAATGTGATGTCATTGGTACACATATACCAAACTAAATCACAAAAAGACAAAAAAAAATTAAATTTTTTTTTGCCAACGTTGTGGCTGGTTGCAACGAAGCCAGACCCAACGGCACAAGGTCCGGAATGGTGGGCCGTTGGGTTTTCTCGTGCCGTCGAATGGCGCCAGCCTTTGGCACCACCGTTCCTCACACTCTTATAAATATTATACATATTTCATATGCATTGGATTTTGGAGACATTAAATATATTAGATATTTTCATTTCATGTAAGCATAAACTAGGATTCCATTATGGTTAACAAAAATAAACCTCTTCATTTTATTACTCCCTCCGTCCCAAAATTATTGTCTCCCGACAAAGAACACACAGTTTAAGAAAAGTGCATTTATTACTGTTTTCTCTTTCTTACTTTCTGACAGAAAGACAATTTTACCCTTAACTAATTAATTTAAGTTTTCTTTGAAATTTGTAATTATAATTTTAATCAAGGGTAATATAGTAAACTTGATCAAAGTTCCCTATCTATTTTTAGTAGTGAACAATTAAATTGGGACATCCCAAAAAGGAAACGCGGACAATAAAAATGGGACGAAGTATAAACTTTTTTGTAAACAACAATAGTAGATGCTCTTACAAGCCCATTTTCTTTCGTCTTATAAACAACTACTTCCGTCTCAAATTTGTAGTTCACGTTTCCTTTTTGGGATGTCGCAATTTAATTGTCTATTACTAAAAATTGATAAGGAAGTTTGATTAAGTTTATCACATTACCTTTGTTTGAAATTATTATTACAAATTTTATAAAAGACTTTAATTAATTTTTTTTTTCGAACGGCGAAGACTTTAATTAATTATTTAAAGGTAAAACTGTCATTCTGCTAAATAGTAAGAAAGAGAAAACAGTAATAAATGCATTTTTCTTAAACTGTGTGTTTTTGTCGGGAGACAATAATTTTACGACTAAGTTGATCTTATTCATAAGCTCAACTTTATAATTAGTTTATAAGCCATAAAAGGTTACTTGGAGCATTTTAAGGTTATATAAGCTCATAAGTCACAAACACCTCCTTTACTCCTTAAGCTATGTTGGCTGTTTGCCCTTATGTTTTGTGGTGACTATAGAAAAGCCTAAACTATTCATAACCATTAATATTTGCATTGATTTCGTAACTTAAATGAGTTCTAATTTTGTGGTGACCGCACAGGAGACAGTCACCTCAGCGCCAACTTAGCTTTCTCTCTCCTAGACCACACACAGATCAAACACCCGTAATGATGACCGCACAGGCGACCGAACACTTTTTTTTTTAATTCTAACCGAAACCAACGGCTAGTTTCTGTTTTAAATTCTTTCAATTGTTCGGTCTCACACACGACCGAATGAAATGGTTTGGACTGGTGGGACGCGTTCGTTCGCTGGTCAAGTAATGGGAGAGGAAGCGTTCCCCATATGCCACATGGGACGACCGACCAAGTGGTTCGGTCCCATTACTTTCAGTCGAAAGGGTGAGAAAATGCTCAATCTACGTCAAACATAAAGCCTTGAATTCAAAAACACACATTGCTATCTAATGGAAATGTCCAAAGAGGACTTTATAGTCTGATACATAATCATTTCATATATCAATTATTAAATAAGTTTATTTAAGCTAAATGCACACTTTTTATGTAAGATGTAAAAATGATTAAGCATCAAATTACCAACAGTTTATGTTTTTTCCATACACTCTTAAGTAGGTGTGGCAAATCCTGATACGACACAAAACACGACCTAAAACCGACACGAAAATAAACGGGTTAGGTTCGAGGCGAAACAAGTTTGGGTCGTCGAAAATAGGTCGACACAACTGTTTAATAAATAAGTTAGGTTTGGGTTGAGATTCTCAACCCGATTAAACCCCGTCAACTCGTTTAAAATAAATTAAAATAAATATTAAATATTAAAAGTTATGTGTCTAATTTCATTATGATATGACCCAACTATTTTGTATTTCTTTTTTTTTTAACGGCAAAAGATAAATATATTAATAAAAAGACTACCAGCAAGGCGTTAGAAGCCAGAAAAGTACAAATACAATACTATAAATAAGCAAAAAACCTAGACTAGCATCTTCTCAAAGCTTTAACTGTGAGGGCTACAAAAAGAATGAAAAAACTCTTGCCTATACAAGACAAGAGAAAAATCCCCGCTCACGAAGGCCGAACCACAAAATAGTATTTCTATCTGATGTTGTAACTCAGATTACATTGAAATATGGATGAGAAGATTTTAATTACGTTGTAATCTTGCATTTTATAATAAAACAATCAGATTTATCTTTTATTATTATTACTATTATTATTATTATTATTATTATTTATTAATTATTATTTATTAATTATTATTATTATTATTATTTTAATATTATTATTTATTTATTTATTATTTATTATTAATGTTACTATTATTACTATTATTATTATTTATAATTATTTATTATTATTAATATTATTATTATTATCATTATTAATTATTATTAATATTTTTATTTTTATTATTATTTATTATTATTATTAGTATTATTATTATATATTATTATTAACTATTATTATTATTATTATTATCAACACTTTTATTAGAAATTAATTGAATTTACAAGAAATTAGTGGGAAGCCGAGATACTATCTGGGCTCCAACTCCTTTAGCTATAGCAAAACTGATCCTACTAAAAATATGAATAGCAGTACGTGTCCTAATATTTTGAGTCACGGAGAACTTTTGGATCCGCTTCAGTAAGGTCACTGCATCCTTCTCAAGTTCCCCAAAAGAAGAGATTGAGAATGGGAGAAAACCATATCCAATATCTGCACACTTATCCTCATATTTGATGCGTTTACGTTGTGCAGCCTCAATCACCGCATGCCCCGGTACAAAATCAATAATCCCAGTTTGCGTCAAGGGCGATAAACCTGTCAGATCCACACATACATCAAGCCCTCCGTCTCACGAGTAGAGCAACATATCAATTGGACGTAAGGGTTTGTCCCGCCCTCCACCAAGCCCAATATCAACTTCTTTACCAGCTGAAATCCTGGACCAGAAACAAATGTCGACAAGGGTATCACGCATAATGTTATGTCGATGTTTGATACCAACAATACCAGCACACGATACAACATGGTCACCATAAATATCCCACGCAAAGACCCTGGAGCAAGCTGAGCACGACTTCGGAATAGAGAATAAGGGAACACCCAACCGATAACATAACACACAGCGGTAAGTCCTACCATTCATAGTCTGTCCCAACCCAGATATCGAAACCACCCTAAGCTAGTCACAAGTATGGTCCTCCATTTGAGACTTCCATAAAGCCATTTGTCGAGTAGATAGGGAAAAAGTACATTCAACCGTTTGAGTAACACGTGTGAAACATATATCTGCCAGTTTCTTCATGAGTTTGGAAGCATCGACCTTACTTGGATTACTCAAAAGATCAATCTCTATTTTCGCATTAAAAGCACTCAAGGCATTATCAAAAGCAGGCCCAGAAGTTACAATATCGGAATGTCAGAGCAACTTAGTTTGCAAACCGGTGGATTGGAGTCTGGACGCAAGAAATGCTAGTTCAAAACATCACATGCAGAGTATACACCAAGCACCTCAAATACAAAGGGTAAGGTGGAGAGCCTCCACAGCCAATCACTAAATCCAGGACCAGAAGCAGTAACAATACGCTCTAGAGCAGAACAAAGAGCCGCATCAAAAGAACGTTAAGCCCGCTTAAAGACCTAGGGAGAACATGTGCGCATGAAAAAATATAGTTTGGATATACCTGCACAAGCACGCATGAGTAGCAACTCACACTAAGGGTCATTAATCTTAGCAACAACATCCATAAGATCAATAGATTTGGCAACCCTCTTAATCACAAGCTTACTACTAAAATCAAAATTTGCATTGGCAGGCCCACCTAGTAGTTTGACACCATGCAAGGGACGCGCAATATTAGGCGAGAAAACTGCAAACCTGTTTCTCAGGTCCTCCTTTGGCAAAAAACCCTCACTTTTATCAACATTTAGATGCAAGCCACGACGAGGTCCATCCTCTATAATTACCTTTAAAACCTCCCCCACAACCAAAGTATCACCAATAATAGTGTCATCATCCAGATACCAAGCCTGATGGGAAAGGTTAAAGGGGTCTTTAATCTTACATACCAAAGGATGTAACACTGGGGTAAAAAGCAGAGGTCCAATAAGATCACCTTGCTACACACCCTGATACGACCTTAAGGTGTGTTCCACATAATATAATCTAGTTGGGCTGGAGTAGGAAAATTCCACCCAGCGTGAAATAACAGGGCAATGAATGCGAATTTCTTGTAGCATAACCTCACGATCCACCAAATTAAATGCATTTTTGAAATCAACCAACAATATCGAAAGGCCCACATCATCTCCCCGATCCTCACTCAACCGACTAACTTCATGAAGTATAGCCTCCCTTCCTCCTGATACCCCAACACCAAACCGTAGATCATTTAAATAACCATCCAAGGAATGGCCAATCATAGTAGAACTGACATTGAAAACCAAACGCCTCCAAATAGTACCTACAGTAATAAAATGGATACCACCCCTGGCTTGACCAACGGCGTGAGGGGAG